>CAJNIZ010003137.1:0-11164 GCA_905231905.1 Symbiodinium pilosum | reverse complement strand
AATCAAAATCCAGTGTTTTTCCCCTTTATAGGGATTGTATAATAAGGATCCTATTGCTCAGGCGCTAAAAAGGAGGTGGTTTGTTAATCATGGGTCTCCTTTATCCCTAAACCCTGAACCCTAAAAAGGAGTTTCCATTTTCTTTTCCATTATCCCTATATAACTCTAAGTAGTTATGAAGAACATAACCTTAAAATAGTAGCATTACAAAGCCCTAAACCCTAAACCCTAAACCAAAGATCCGGAAGATGAGAGGATACCATCACCTACAGCACTGCGATCTTCGCCTGTGAAGGCGAAGGTGAATGGCAGACAGCTCTGGCGCTCCTACAGGACGGAACGTTTTGGGCTGTTTTAGGGTGTAGGTGCTCACTAGGGTTTAGGGTTTGGGGAGTTTACGGTTTAGGGTTTAGGGTTGAGTTTTTTAAAACAAAAGTATGGTGTTTTGTGGGTTCCCATTTAATACGGTTACTAATGCACAATTCGGGAATCTGTAAAAGAGACCACGCGTTGGAAAGATCCCCATAGGCGGGGTTTCTGAAAAAGTAAGGCTCCTGGAAATCCTAGAGAGATATGGGCTCCCGATTGCGGAGGAGATGTAAGGGGGTCCCGATTGCGGATGCAGTAGGTATCACTCTGAGACTTTCCAGGCGTGGGTGAGACGGAGTTCTGTGACCTGGGGGTTTGCGGTGTAGGTTTTGAAAGGCAGAAGGCTCTGAGTTAAACCCAAAAACCCTAAACCTGAAAACCCTCAACCGTAAACCCCTGAACCCTAAAGTCTTTCGGGATAGGGCCAAGTGAAGGGTTGCCAGAGGGTTTGGGGGTTAGGTTGCAAGTTTGTGGAATAGTTCAAAGTCGAAGTTTTTAAGGGAATGTGTGGAGACCATGTTTCTGTAAACCCCTGGTTCAATGGTTCAAGGGTTTAATGGTGTACTGGGTTTCCATATGGGGCTGTATGGAGTGTAGGGTAGGGTTTGTGTTGGTGCTGTGTAGTTTTTTGGAAGGGGGGTAACTGGGCAATTTAAAGCGACCTCACCTCACCCTAAATGGTGGTTTATATAAGGAAGAATACTACTAAACTGCCCTTAAAATGGGAAAATTGAAATTGTTCCAAATCACCTGGGGTAAGCATCCCTAAACCCTAAACCCACACGGACCATCCTGGGCTACAGCAATGGAGGCCATGGTTCCTAGCTACTAGTCATCAGCTGTGGAGCAAACCCCAAACCTTAGGCCCCAAACCCTAAACCCATTTTGGAGCGTTGAGGGTTTCCTGATGAAGCTCGCTGAAGCAAGCCCCAGGTTTCGGGTCTAGGGTTGGCTGTGAAGGTTTTAGGAGGTTTGGGTTGTGACAGTCGCTGTTTGTGGTTTACCGCACAGGGTTTCGGTCTGCTGGACGCATCCGCGAGGAGATGACGTACGCTTCTATACCGAAGACGCTTGGTTGCAAAGAAGGAGAGAGCTCTCTTGTCATCTTGTAGCGATGACTGGCCACGCTTTGAGTTTGGGGCGGCGCATACTTCGTCATTTTCCTATGGTCTCACTTGCCTGCCAGGACTCTTCACATTAATTAGGGGCTACATTGGCGAAGAAGTTTACCAGGTAACCAATTTTTTTTCGAACACCTGAATCCCGTAACTCCACCGACACCACCGAAACCAGATCCAAATAACCATGTCCAAAAAAGGCCAAGGTACGTGCCCGAACACCGTTAAACCGTGAGCATGCGCTCGCCGGTGTTTGCTCAACCCTTACAAGGCTATCCCATCCCGAAAAGCCTTATCTTTGTGTTTTTGATTAGGTTCATGAAGAGCCGGCGCGCAGTCTTTTGAAGTAGAGTTACCAGAGAGCCTGTGTCATCATCTACCTATGCTAGGGAAGAGCACCTAAGCCGAAACCCCAGACCTCTAAGCATGTCACCTGTATGAGCTACAGTCCAAACTCCAAGTATCCCCCTTCATAAATCTTATAATTATCCCCTATATAATCCCTTATATAACCCCTTGAAGGAGTTTAGACTATGGCTCAGATTCTAAAACCTACATTGTATGCTCCAAGCCCCGATGCACTCGAACATCATGCCTTGGGTACTGTCCCCACTCTCTAACAGTTGGATACTGCATGTTATATACATATAATTTGGTTTAGGATTTGGCCTTAATTCATATGACCCCTATTAAAGACTGTTAATGGGTGGGGGCAGGACCCAAATCATTCCTCCTTCTTAGGAATGCAATCACCTTCAATTCAGCCGTCAGTACCTGCGGGAGACACGCCTGCAGTTGTCCTTGAAGCTAGGGCTTCCGAGGGGTTGAGAAGTTTGGGGTTCAGTCACTACTAGGATGTAAACACGGTTTAGGGTTCAGGGTCTAGGGACCTTTGATCCCAAATCCCCCGTATAATTTCCCCATATGCCCATGTTTGCATTCAGAACTAGTCCTTGCATATGTCAAAGTGGCTCTTGAGGGCACCCCATGTGCTCCAACTTGGAGCCCAAACTGGACCCAGAGGCCTTCACAATCGGTTAAGGTTTAGGGTTTAGGGTTTAGGGCCTCGGGAAGAAGCCTACTAGGTGTTTTCTTGAGAGACCTTTAGTGAGGATGCAAACAGTTTAGGTAATACCAGCCTATATTCTCAGAAGCATGATCGCGAGATACAGTCAGTGGCAGCTGACTCAGAACAATATGGCTGGGTACGGGCCGATCGTAGCAAAATGGTCTTTTCCCTGAACCTGGGTACTTGGATCCAAAGCGCTGGGTAGGCCCCTGGGAGACCTAATATTTTCCCTAAGGGCTTTAATAGGGGACCCTATATATTCATATTTTTCAAAGGGTTTCAGGCGCCAACCCAGAGCGGAAGCCTAAACCAAAACCGGAGCTTTGCTGCTGAGGGCGGCATCACAGTGGAAGGCTGCATTAGCCCTGTTCAGGGAGATGCAGGCGACGTGCCTTAGAAGTTGGGATTTCTTGGGTGTTCCGATTGTTCTAGGTTTAGGGTTTCGGTATATGGTTTTGGATCCAGGGTTTCGGGTTGGGAGGTGCCGCAGGGTGGTAATTCATTTTCTGCTGCTTCAGGGTTTCAGGGGCTTGTGTCTGAAGAGCCGGACGCCCCACGTCACAAGTCTGGGCTTCTGCAAAGCTGACTGGCATGACAACCGCTACCTCAAACATGGATGGCAATGGCCTTGGATAACCGCTACCTCAAACATGGATGGCAATGGCCTTGGATACTGATCATGATGATCGGGAGGATTTAGAAGTACATGCCAGTAGAAAGAAAATTCTGATGACTATGGACATGTTCGGCTTGTTGGCAGTGATGGTGTCCACGATGCTGATGATAATGGTGAGCACCATGCCTACAAAGAGGAGAATGCTGGCTCTCCTAGGGTCGACCTGCAAGATACACAGAGGTGATACCAAGCTCCCTGACAGTCCCCAAGCCCTGGGCCCTAAACAACTACAAACCCCAGACCCTGAACAACAAACCTGGAGCTCTGAGCAATGCAGGGGCCACCACAGCCTTACAGCAGAAGTCTCATCTCAATAGGTTTGCCTCCTGAGATCACAAACGAGATATCCAGTTTTATTTCAGTAGTGTGGACGCCTGAAGACGCGGCGTGATTTTGCCTGACGACTCTTATGCTTTGTAGTAGGCTATATCCACCTAACCCTAAAGGCCTGAAGCTCTCAACTCCAACCTTAACGCCAAATCCCTCAACCAAAACCCTAAGCCCATCCCAAGACTCAAGCATGTACGTCTAAACTTCTTAAACGAGCTTATAGAACGGATTTTGTATTTGACTACTATAGCGGCTATTGATGGTGACACTAGGACTTTAGACTATAGCTCATTTAACTTCCTTAACAGCAACCCAGACTAATGTAGACCCATGATGAATAAACCCCATCCTCTCAAGGCCTGAATATTAGGATCCCCATTCTAATCCCTCTTCTGGGTAGGCCCCTGGGATATTTACTATTTTCCCTAATGGCTTTAATAGGGGACCCTATATATTCATATTTTTCAAAGGGTTTAGGGGCCAACCCAGTCTTAAATGTTCTGAGACTTTACAAGCCTGTGACCTTGGTCCCAACTCCCTAAGTTGAGGGTTGGGATATCACCAAAATCCTCTTAATACCGATCATAATCCATACATAACCTCTCTGGAAGTTGGCAGTTGGTGTATCACCAAAATCGCCCCCAAAGCTGGGTTTAGGGTTTAGGGTTCAGGGTAATACTCCATACTTAACACCCTTTAACTCTCCTATAAACCCTTTCATTCTCTTCGCGGTAACCTTTGAGCCCCCATGCGTCCAGTGGGCATCGGGGCCGCTGTTCGGGTAGTTAAAAGTCAAGTTACGTATACAGTCAATAATCGGGTTTCCTTATCGCAACGTAATTTAAGTGCCTTAACAGCAACCCAGTGAAGTTCTACTTGGAGGGTCAGGAGACTTAGTAAGCAGGTTAGTAACGGAAAGAAGATGGAAACCACTGAAGTGTTTAGGCTTTAGGGTCAGGGGGCTCAGTAAGTAGGTTAATAATGGGGATAATTATTTTCATTCTGTGGCTTTTGGGGTTTCGAAGTATACTTGCTAAGACTCCCTGACCCTAAACCCCAAACCCCAAGCCCTAAACCCTAAACCCTAACAAAGCTCCTTGACCCTCCGCCAAATCATGACGCCTTGCAGGCCCAAGCTTCACCTTTGTCAGAAGCCACGTCGCATTCCGCATAACACCTATGAAGCAAGCCATACTACAGAGTCCCTATCTATTCCCTATATAACCATATACAATCCCTATAACCCCCTTAAAACGTACCCTATATGATCCCTATATCCCGCTTTAAAGGTACCCTATACAATCCCTATATCCCCCGATAAAGTAGCCATACTACCTTGAACCTTCCGTCGGAATCTCCGTTTCACCGCCGCGTTTTGCGTGTGAGAAGCCCAAGGCTTCAAGTACCAGTTCGAGCTTTGCGTGCTTGGACCATCCTAACCCTAAATCGACCCCTCAACCCAAAATCGATCCTATGTTCCAGAGGCTTCCGCTCTTGAGCCGACTGCGGTATCTTTTGCAGCTGTGATCGCCAGCTGTGCTGGAGGTAGAGCGCTTTTTATTAAGGGCATGGGAGCTTGGGATGCGAGGCTATTTGTTTCCGGGTTTAGCGTGTAGCCATATGGGGGGTAGGCGGTTAGGGTTTATGGTCTAGGGTTGGGGGTTTTGGGGGGTTAAAGCCTTAGGGGTGCAGGGTTCAGGGATTAGGTTCTAGGGATGTACTGCAGGGATGTACGCAGGAGTATTGCACGTGCTAGTCCGAAACACCAGATGCTCTTGTCCTTGAAAGTCTTGTTTTTGACCAATGAGCAACTATGAGGTTCTTGCTAAAAAGGAAGGTTTGCTTGCGTCGTGGTGATTCTCTTTTGTCATATGAATGCTGGCGCCTTTATCAGTTTTACCACCTGGACAGATTTGTTTGCGAGCACCATTGCCAAATCCCGACAACATCCTCAAATACGCGCAAGCCCTAACGATATCCTTCTTTTTCCCAAGCCCTGCACCCCCACCCCCAGACCCAAACTCTTAACCCTTAAGCTCTACCCTCCCAAGTGCAAGCCCCAAACCCTGAAGCGCAAGGGCTTATCCAGGCTAAATGATAGTTTTCCGATAATCAGGGTTCCCCTATAACCAAGCAAGTGTCCTTAATTGAGCTCAATTGCAGGGACCTCCCAAAAGGGACCCCTAAGTCTTGGGAAAGTCCCTAACCCCTAAAACCTAACCCCTAAACTCCTAACCCCTAAACCCTACACCCTAACCCCCCGAAACCCTAAACCCTACCCCCCAATCCTCAACCACGAGCCCGAAACTCGTGAGGCTCCTGGGCCCGATCCTTGGCGCTTCTGGCGGAAATGGTTGTCGCCCAGGCATGCAGTTTAGGGTTTAGGGTTTAGTATCTGGGTGTAGGATTGAGGCTTTAGGATTTAGGGTGAGGGTCTAGGGTTTAGGGCTTAGGGGTTGCAAGGCCACCGACCCTGAACCTAAACTCTGTACGTATCTGTACCTTCATGAATTTCAGAACTGAAGTGTTACGAAAGCTGGGGACACGCTTCCCCTTGCCAAACTAGCACGGAACGCGTATAATTACTGCTTTTGGGAAAATACACCAGATTTCACAGGGCAACGCTTTCGGGTCTTAGGGGAACGTTGGACCTTAGATCGAAGAGCCGACTGGGCCGCTCAGCTGACTGGGTTGCTGTGAAGTAACAAACATTGCAGTACTACTTAAAGGACACTTGTTTTTTCCTTCATACCCACATTCTGGTAACTTAACATAGCTAAGTTCCTGAACAGCAACCCTGTTGAGTCCGTAGGTATGTTGCACAATACTTGGCATGAGAAAGCCCTATGCTAGGCCCTATACTCAAAGCCCATCAAGCCTAAACTCCTGAAACTCTGGGTACTGCTATTGTTGATATGAAACCAGTTTATCAGGGTGATCCTCTGACATTGCTTCTTTCTCTTATGGTCCCTGTATACTCTTCCTATTCTAGTATCACTGGGTGGGAGGACCGCCTCATGCATGTTCTCATTAGACTAGACCTCCAAAATTGCCGGGAATTAGGGTAAACCCTATAGTCCCCCTTACGTAGATAGAATATGGCTTTGGGTCTAGCACAGTAAGATCCCCACATACCCCATATTCTATCTACTTATGTAAGGGGGACTATAAACCCTAAACCCTAAATAGTAATTTCCATTTTCCTTTCCATTATCCCAATACAACCCCCATATTCTATCTACTTAAGGGGGACTATATAAACCCTAAAGTACAAAGTCCAGTTCAATGGTGACTTTTCACAGCCGTTCTTGGTAGGCATGCCGGCTTGGGGGGGCCAGTGAGCTATAGTCTACACTCCTTTAAAGGGGTTATAGAGGGGAGTGTATAGGGGATCATGGAATAGAGAATATTGAAACTATTATTTGCGGTTTCGGGTTTAGGGATTAAGGTTTTGGGTTTTAGGGTCTGAACTCCATAAAGGGGTGACAGAGGGTAGTGTATAGGGGAGGGAGTATTACAGGGTTGTTTAAGGCGGATATTAGGAGTTCAGACTATAGCTCAAAAGGCTCAGTTCTTTCAAAAAACGCTACGCAACTTTTGCTTGAACATGCCCTCAAGGATCAGATGAACTTGTCTAGTCACATAGCCCTCAAAATAGGAGTCAGAACTCCCTATACTCCCCTATATGACCGGAGTTTCCATTTCCTTTTTCCATTTTCTTTTCCCTTAGAGTCTCCACTATTGGGGTAATAAGAGGGTTCAGGAACTCGTGTTTTGACCCGTAGCCGCATTTGTACCTGGTGCTCGATAACACATCTATGCTGCGAAAATGTGCACCCTGAACCGCAAAACCAAAAAACGCTAGACCCTGAACCCTAGACTAGTCAGGCTGCCAGCACGCTGGCGTATGCTGCAGTGATAGCTGCATGCACAGCAGATCGGCATTGGCTGAATGCTGGTGCCTGAGTTGAGTGCGTAGAGCAGTTGCACAGACTGGAATACAAGGTTGTTCAGAAGGAGTTAGGGATTGGGGTTTAGAGGTTAAGGTCTAGGGTTGAAGGTTTTGGGTTTGTAGATCAGACTTTCGGGGCTGAAGCGTTTGCGTGTAGAGATTTTTGAAAGGTGCATGGTTTTAGGTCTTAGGGATCTGTATATATATATATACATGTGGATATATATATATATGTATATATGTGTACAGCCTAGGCGGATGGCACCATCTTCCGGGAGCTTAGTGCAGTTGTCACCCAGGTTTGTAATGTGGAGACCCCCACTTCATTGCACTCCCCCCCACCCGACACCTTTCTGAGTAGGGCCACAAGCACTAAAGCCACAACCCTACACCATAAACCCTGAAACCTAAACTCCGAACCCTGAAGCCCGGAAACCCTAAAACCAAAAGTCCAGAACCTAAATCATCCCTAAATCCCTAAATCCCTCAATCCCTGAACCCTAAATCCTTAAATCCCTAAACCCTAAAACCCTAAGCCCTAAACCCTAAACGCCGGGCTAAAGCACCAGCATCAAAAGCCCCAACAACCCAGCATATGATTCAGGGTTTCAACTCCATGAAAAGGGGTTATAAAAGGGGTTATATAGGAGTTTAGGGTTTAGGCTCAAAACTCCTTGAAGGGGGTTAGGAAGGGGAGCATCGGGGCTAGCCAGGGTAGACTATAGCTCCTCTTCCGGGGGTCAGCCACAAGATCTCCTGGGTTTGTCATGAAGGGTGCTTAATGATTCGCTGTATATCTATATTGCTATTAGATAGCAGTATGTAACTTACTGTATACGGCTATTACGGGTTCTTGATCTTACCTTGGGTTAGCTAGGAATGAAGGAATAGATCCTGATAGTAGTCCCTACATAGGCCATTATAGTAGTTTTCACATCTTTGCCATTCCTTCATTCCCAACTAACCAAAGGTAAGTAATCTATACCTCAAACCCTAAACCTATATTGCTGTTGTGGTTGCTTAATTTGAGTTCCTTGACTTCAACCCAGTCATAGACCGGGAGTCTGCTGAGGTCAATGCTCTGCTCGGCGAAATGGCGGCAGACTGCCTTGTGAAAGGTCCTGTTTAGGGAGGTGGAGGGGTTTGGGTTTAGGGTTAAGGGTTTCGGGTTCAGGGTTTAGGGTATAGGGCCTGTTTTTGTGGAGCTAATGGAGCTTTTAATCTGCATTTTGCGTTTTATGGATCATAATGCTGTTGTGTGTGAGGTCTAGGTTTTGGAGGGAGCAGATCCCCAGTTAAGTACCTGTTCGAGGGAGATTAGGGGCTCCTAAACCCTAAGCCTTATACCATAAACCCCTAACCTTAACCTTAAACCCAAACCCTAAACCCCAAACCCTTTTGGAAACCTGCGGCGGCAGGATGTTTTTGTTTCAGGGTCTGGTTGCCTAGAGTTTAGGGTTTGGGGATTGCTTGGATGTTCGTGGGTAGTTAGCAGTGGGTTGAAGGAGTAGGATAAGTATAGCTATAACCCACTTCAGGGGACCTATAACCCACTTATTATAACTACCCAGGGGCCTCCCAGTAGGGTAAGATTGTGGGATTAGGACCCTAAACCCTAAACCCTCAACCCTAAATTTGGGCATTCACCGGAGATGCGGCTCTTCTCTTGGTGTTCATCAGTCTACAACCTGGATGGGGCGATATAGGGCCAATGGAGAGGCAGATTGAAAGTACCAATTAGGGCTTAGGGCCTTGGACTTATGTTGCCACAATGGAGAATCGAATGAAGATTCAAATGGAAAGTAGTATCAACTAAGGCACAAGAATGTGTAAAGAATCTCAATTCCTCACTAGACATCCATATTCTGGTAGCTAGCCCCAAGCCCCGTAGCAGCATCACTAGTAGCGGGTTTGCGAATGTTGGATTCCTCTGCGGCCCTACTTTACCACCTGGTAGTCCCTTGAACTCCCCAACACCTAGACCGTAAGCCCAACAGCCTTGAAACCTAAACCCTGAAGCCTTCCAGAAGTGCTCTGTCGGCTAGATGCTCAGGGAGCTTTTGCTGGAATGCAACACTGCATGCGCTCATGTCCTGGGCCCTTCACCTCACCATGGCCGAAAGATGCCGTGCTACCGCCCACGACAAACGTACTAAGCCTTACATAATGCCTATATAGTCCCTATATAGCCCCATGATATCCCTATCCCACGAGATCTGCAGAAGACCCCCACGGAATCGTGGTCAATTGCAACTGTTAGGAGGCCATAGCCTTAGAATCCTACACGTGACACATGACAGAACCTAAGCGTGAATCCATAAGGCCTAAATCCCTAAGGCCTAAATCCCTAAACCCTTCGTTCCTAAACCTGTAAATCTTGAATCCCTAAAGCCTAAATTCCCAAAAAGCATCCCCCGAACCCCCGAGCCCTAAACCCTAGATGCATAAACCCTTAGTCCCTAAACCTCCACATAGAAGATGTCTCCTTTGCCCTGCCACGGGCCGGAAGATGCAGCATGGGCGCCGCAAGAGCCCGCCTGCTGCTGCTGTGGGTCATCTGCGGCCGCTCCGTGGATGAAGTGCCAAACGTCCGAAGCAGCTTGGATTTCAGGTGGGCCTGGGTTATGGGGGTTACATGAGCCATGCTCACAGCTCCTTAGAGGAGTTGGGAAAGGGATTATATAGGGGAGTATTATAGGGGTTATTAATGGGGGGGGAATTAGGAGTTGACACTGTAGCTCATATTGGGTTCACGTAGGGGCATGTGCGGCGTTAATGCAGAATCAAAGGAAAAAGAAAATGGACAATGAAATGGAAACTGGAGCCATATAGGGGCTTAGGAAGGAGTGAAAAGGAATTCTACTGCAGATGGTAGTTTCCCAAAATAATGGGGATCGTATTACAGACTTCCGACTATGATAATTTTGATTATAGGGACCCGCTGGGAAACCCCATATTTTCATTCAGATGATGCGGCTGCTACGGTATGGATTGGCGGGCTCTGCAGCATTTGGAGATGGGTACTCCAGCCGAAGCCCTCATCCCTAACGGCACTTGGGTAGTTCCCCCCCAAAGTAGGGTCCCATTTTGGTACCCCTAAATATTAGGTGCCGTAATAGAAGCTATGACCCAAAAGTGGCCCATAGTTTTGAGAACAACCCAAACCCTACTCCCCATATACCCGTATTTACATAATCCCAGTTTCCATTTCATTTTCCATTGTCTCTTCCATTTGATTCTCCATTATTGAGGTAATATCCCTGTATATCCCTATATATACCTTTAAAGGGACCTAGGGCTTCCATTTTATTTTCCATTTTCTTTTCCATTATTGGGGCTCTTGTGTAATTGGATTTGCAGTGTAAGATTGAGATGTATCGCTCTATATTGGGATAATGGAAAATGAAATGGAGACTACTACAGCATATTGGGGTCATGTAGGGTATAGGGTAGTAGTATTTTGGGGTTATATAGGGTTTAGGGTTTAGGCTTTCAACTTTAAGGGTCTCAAAGTCTAGACAGGAGGCGAGCGACCTTTGATCATCGGTTCGGGAATCTTAGGGCCATCCTGCAGAGGTGCAGGCTTAAGGGCTTAGCCCCGACCCAGTAGCAGCACTAGTAGTAGTAGCAGCAGCAGCAGCAGTCGTGGT
>CAJNIZ010003136.1:95213-122682 GCA_905231905.1 Symbiodinium pilosum | reverse complement strand
CTACTTAAGGGGAACTATAAACTCTAAACCCTAAACCCTAAATAGTATTTTCCATTTTCCACTACCCCAATATAACCGGAATGATATACCCGAATATTCTATCTACTTAAGGGGGAATATAAAATCTGAACTAAGTATGGCCTGCTGCACGTAGCGCCTAAGGTGTTCGGCGGTCGCCTCTGGGATCTCGGACTGGTCCTGGGCGAACTTTGGCACGGCTTAGGGCCAGGGAAACCATATGGTTTAGTATGTCGCCCTTGGATTGTAGGATATAATATAGGGCGCACGGTTCAGAGCCATGGGTTAAGGGCTCAGTGTATAGGAATAATAGAGGGTTTAGGATTTTGGCATTTGGGTCGCAGATTTGGGGTGCGCGAGTGCATGGTTTAGGATTTCAGAATTTCGGCTCGAGGTTAACGGTTTATTGTTACAGGCTCTGAAAAAAGTGCTATCCAAAGACATCCTAGGCTTTGATTCAAGAAAAGAGATCATTTGCAAGCATTGCCTGATAAATGCTCTTCGGAATAACCCTTGCATGGCAAATTCCAAAAGATCATGATTTGAGCCTGCATACGGGGCCCGCCATTGCTGGAACTCCAATAATCATTGTTCCGCATCATGTGTCCCATAATCAAACATACGCCTGGAAAACCATTTGCAATCATACAATCCTGAATTGCTTGCTACTTTGAAGAAAGCTGAAGCCTTTACATCTCAAACGTCCTGGACAGGCAATGTAGACGCCTGAGTGTGTCACTACATAAAATCCGTATAGCCCCAGTACCAGCCCAGCTTCCATTGCATTTGACGTTGTTCCATGAGGCTTTCCAAGGGTTTCATATTAACATTATTGCTAGTATTATTGCTTTTATTGTTATTGCTAGGTCTGTTAGGTGTTGAGGTTCTCCTCGCCCTCCGTGCAGTGATCAGCGTAAAGTACGCAACCGCCGAGAATATGATCGGGGTGCCTCACCGTAAGTAAAATATCCCTGCAATGCCCACTACAGCGCCCAACCTCAGAAAATCTCTGCAGTGCCCAACGGCAGTATATCCCAGCAGTGCCCGGCCGCAGAGAACCCCTCAGTGCCCAACCGCAGAACGTCCTTGCAATGCCCAACGGCAAAGTATCCATACAGTGCCCAAACTGCGCAGCATCCCTGAAACGACCACAAA
Organism: Symbiodinium pilosum; assembly: GCA_905231905.1. Lineage (NCBI taxonomy): Eukaryota > Dinophyceae > Suessiales > Symbiodiniaceae > Symbiodinium > Symbiodinium pilosum. Next base: position 121,509 of record CAJNIZ010003136.1, on the reverse strand, counting down.
GTATCCCTGCAGTGCCCAAAAACAGCAATCGCTACCGCGCCCAAACGCTGAGAATCCCAGCAATGACCCAGCGCAGAGTATACCTGCAGCATCCAAACTTCAGAGTATCCCAGCGGCGCCCAACCAAAGAGTATCCTTGCAGTGCCAAACCGCAGAATCTTCCTGTAGAGCTCAGGCGCAAAGTATCCCTGAAGGGCCCAACCGCAGAATGTCCTTGCAATGCTCAACCGCAAAGTATCCCTGCAATGCCCAACTGCGAGGTATCTCTGCCCAACCGCAAAAGATCCAAAAAGTGACAGTGGAGCACCACTGCAGTGCCCCACAACAGAGTATCCCTGCCGGGCCCGACCACAAAATATGTGCCGTGACCGCAAATTGTTTCTGCAGTGCCTGCAACAGCAGAGTATCCTTGCACTGTCCAACCGCAGAGTATCACTGCAGTGCCCAGCTGCCGAATGAATGTCACGGCAATGTGCTCAGAAAAATGCCTTGCCCAACCCGAGAATGCTATCCACAACTGCCCAACACCAGAGAATAAGGAGCCTTCTCCATTGACTACATAAGAAAATACTGACTGTAGCTCATTTACCAACATGAAATTACCCCTGCAGAGTTGACCGATTACACAACATGCGCAGCGGCAGCGACACGCACAGGCCGGCACGGCAGCAAGTCAAATGGCTCTGGAGCCATGGTGCCCATGGCAGCCGCGGCTACCCCCAATAATGGAGAATCAAATGGAAAACAAAATGGAAAATGAAATGGAAACTGGGATTATATAGGGGATTATAGCTGAATTGCGCAAATCAGGCCTGTAGCAAGGCTTAGCAGCGGCCAACCTCAGCGTATCCCTGCTGCGCCCCATGCGAGGATATCCCTGCTGTACCCAATTTAACGTATATCAGAGACTGACTGCAGAATAGTCTAACTCCGTGACATCCCTGAAGCGCACCACCCCAGAGCATAACTATGACAAGTCCAAGCCTCAGGCATGCCAACACCGCCCCAACGGTAATGTGTGGAATGTGCAGTTGTTGTGTCTGCGGGCTGGCGCAACGTGTAGAATTACATTGCTGACACATGCTGCGTAATGCGGGTGGAAGTTGTCGATGATGACCCGCAACCACAAAAAGGTAAGGTGGGAATTTTCGAAATGGATATTTCTTTATTCCAGTTACTTGCACCCCCTATAAAAACTAAACACCTATCCTATTCTACCCCAAATGCCGCTGCACAATGCTAGTTTCCATTTGATTGGTCAGCTTCTTTGCAATTTGCTTCTCCACTATTCTACCCCAAGCCCGAATACCTCTGGGTACTCCTATTTGCTCTATGTAACCCCATATAACCCCCAAAGTCCCCGCAGAATCCCTTTCCAATTAACCAGGTCGCTACATTAATTTACCGGTGCTTAAGCGAGAGCCGGGCAGTGGATTGCAACAATCCTTATCATAATCCCCAGATATACCCCTAAACCCTAAACACCAAACCCCTAAACCATAAACCCATAATACTCCCTATGTTCACTCCCCTACTACCCCTGAAGCACCGGAAACTTAAGCCAAATGCATCCGCGACTCAGGCTTCAAGTGCATGCGCGTTCCAGACACCTTAAGCTTTCTCTGGCTTAGGGTTTTGGGTTATGGTTTGTCCCTTGAAAGGGTTTATAGGGCCAGGGGTTATATAGAGGTAGTTTAAGGATATATATGGTTTAGTGTTTGGGGCTTCCCAAAATTAGGGATACCTAAATTAGGGATACCTATAATCAGGATTATAATATATTGGGATCTTTATGGGGTCCCCTTCTTTAGCGGAACTACCACGAGGCTTCGGGCTTTGGAATTATGACGCATCGGACTTGGGGAGTTGGGGCGCAGGGATTAGGTTTAAGGATTCAGGGCGGAAGGGTTAGGCATGGCACTGGACTTTGCCCCAGATTTTTAAAGCGTTCAGGTTTGCGTTTCTGTCTGCTTGTTGCGGGCGGTTGTTGTCTTTTCAGCCCGGGGGGGAGGTGCAATATGGGCCCATTAGCCATATGTATATAATACATATGGTTATCAAAACACAACACCAACTCTTAGACCTCTTCTGCGCATTAGGTTAGGATCTGCAATCTCCCAAAGGATCCTAAGTAGCTACATAGGGACTACTGATCTAAACCATACGCGTAATTCCTAGTATAGAAACCCTGCATTGTACCATGTATAGTCCCCCCTAAGTAGAAAGAATATGGCTATGGGTATATTATAATAAGATCCCCATTTACCCCATGCTCTATCTACTTAAGGGGGACTATAGATACTTAGGATCCTATGGGTCTTGAGTTTAGCTTGAAACCGCGGAGGCCTCGGAATGCAAGATTGGTCCAGGGTAGCGTGCGCAGTATCTTGAGAAACGCCGCGACATTGAGGCCCAAATCCCGTTCGAAATATGTAAACCCTCAAATCCCGAAACCTCAAACGGTATATAAACTCTGCAAGCCTGCAAAACGAAAAAGAAACGATGCCACATGATCAGGATTCCTGGAAACCCCTGAAGCTGGAATCCCGATGCCAAACAGGAGCTCCAAATAATGCTACGAAGAATAACCCTAAACCCTAAGCCCAAGGGTCCCTAGACCCTAAACCCTAGACCAAGGTCCTCATAACCGCCACACATATCTCCATACATTCCAGTAATCCCTAGGAGCCCAGTTTGATATCCCGCTCTAGTTCCTACAAAGAGCCCAAAAATCTACATACCCATATAACCCCCTTTTTCCCCCTAGTTTCCCTAAGGGTCCACGTACCCGGGAATTAGGCACGTGGGATCTGGTTAACGTATCTGATTATTGGGTGCTTGAAGCCTTAGGGTTTAGGGTTTAGGGACCCTCTGGGGTTGGGAATCCTGACCCCTAAACCCCAACCATAAACGAGGGTAGACCAACCCTGCGTGACAGCCAAGAGTCGATCCGCGAAAATTGGAAGTTCTGCTCCCGCCTTGTCAAGCAACTTGTCAAGCAACTCAACTGCTTAGGGTTTAAACCGCGAACCCTACACCCTAACTTTAGCGCTTAGGGTTCACAGGGTTAGGTGGGCAAGATTTAGAGTTGCCTCAGGTAGAAATTACGCTCTTCTCGCAGAATAATAGAACCAAAACGGGGAATTTAATCTTGCTCTCTATTGGGAGCTGCAATGCGCTTGAAGGTTCGGACAACAGTCATCATATCCCAATCTTACGGACTTACCTCCCCACAACTCATATCAAAATCAGAATGATTAGGCTTTGGGGCACTCTGTGCTTAAATCAATTACTTCGGGATTCATTAATAGTAGCAGAGCTAACCCTAAACCCTAAACCCTGTATTGCTCAAAAGGCACCTCATCTGCTCCTTCCACTTCTGAAGGTCCTCGTCGTCCGAAGTCTCCTCGGGTCTTTGTGTTTCTGTGAGCTTCAGGGTTAGGGATCCAAGTACACAAATAATACCTACATTGGGCCCCAAAGTCTGTAAATATTACCTACATTGGGCTATTTGGATCCCTAGGGCAGGGTTAGGGTTTATAGCATTGATCGGGTTTACAGGGTTCACGGCTGATCAACTCAGAAACTTTAGGAGACAAATCAGGAGATTGGCATAACATTCACCTCACCCCAAAACCGCAGACCCTCTGCAGAATTAAATCCTACCCTGCACTGTGGCAAGACTACCGTATCAGGAACCACAACCTCCTCTTGAACCATGCGACGGCCTTTGCAGCACTTACCCCCAAATCTGACCCAACACAATGCATAGGACCGAACGCTAAAAGCTATCGTGTGGTCATCCTCGAGCTCAACCGGGGATATATTGGGGATCATGGAAAAGAAAGTGGAAACTATAGGGATTATATAGGGTTATATTGGGGATATATTGCCTGTAACTCAACCAAAAGGCTTTAGGGTTTCTCAAGAGCAGTATCACTCAGGGCTCAGGGATGTAAGGTTCGGGATTCCGGACGTAGGTTGCCGGTGTAGAGTTTGAGTAAAGAGTCCTGATTCCAGGGGTTCCCCCTAAACCCAAAACCCTTAACCCCCTGCAGCTTGGGTGGTCAAGAAAGGGTAGTGTCTGTAAATTGGGGGATTCCCACTGTAGACCCTCAAATACTACAATCCTTATGATGGAGGCCCCGCAAAGGTACCCCTAATGTTGGGGAAACCCTGATCCCTAAACCCTAAAAACATATGTATATCACTATATAGATGTATATATATAAGTATATATATATATATTGTACATACATATATATATATATATGTTTATATACATATACACACCTATATACACCTTTAAAGGAAAGGAACCCCTCATTTTGGGGAAACCCTCATACACTGGTGCAACTTGCGCTTGGCATGAAGGGTGGCAGGCGGCTGCCTTGATCTTCTCACGTCCCGTAATTCATTAAAAGGTCCTTTCTGCGTCTCTTAGGCCCTAAACCCTAAACCCTGAGCCCTAAACCCTAAACCCTGCTTAGGGAAGCCAAGAGGTTTCTTAGAGGGTCTGTCCTACCCTGGGGGCCCTCTGGGTATTCACCGCGTTGCTGTTAGGGAACTTAAATCAAGTTACCATGATGTGTATATAAAGGGGTTTAGGGTTTCAGTGCCATAATGGGCACATAAGATGACTAATATAAGGTATAGTCTAAACGCCTAGTATCCCCCTTAATAACCCCTATACTAATCCCCTATGTAATCTTCTATATAACCCCCTTTAAGGAGTTTAGACTAGAGCTCATATAGTAACTTAACCTAAGTTCCTTAGCAGCAAAACAGATTTTCCTGAGACCTTGACATCAAGGTGGCTCAAGCAAGCTATGCAAGGTGCCACGCATGCTTCCTAGCCTAAACCCTCTAGTAGTAGAGCACGGGGCCCAATGTAGGTAATCTAGGGTTTAGGATTTAAGGTTTGGGATGTAGGATTTAGGGATCCAAATACCCCAATTTAGGTCACATTCACAGATTTTAGGGCTCAATGTAGGTACTATTTATATACTTGGATCCCTAGGGCAAACAGAAGCATCACCTAGAACTGTGCATGACAAATGCACTAACTCGGACCGACATCATACACCTCAACAGGCCACCTTATCGCTGTACCGGAGCTGATGACCTTTTACAAGGTGTTACCTGCCCCTCGTTTAGGGTAAGTAACATTAAGGTTAGGATCCTAGATTGAGAAATTTGAGTACCTTGTGAAATTCCTTTATTATCCCTCTTCGCCCCAAACCTTACCAACATTTAGCCCTGAAGCCTTATGACTTGCTACCTTCTGACGCCGGGAGCCCCAAGTTGGACCCTCTCGAAATGTTAACCCTAATCCACTAAACCCTTAGCCGGAAACCCTGCACACGCACCACAGAGGAAACAAAAAGCAGGCATGCCTATACCGCCTATACCCTTAACCTTGTATCCCCTCAAACTCTGTATCCCGGTGAACCCCAGCAATCCCCAAATCCGAAGCCCAGAATCCTAAACGCTAAGCCCTAACACTAACCCAAATATTTTCATTCCAGGAAACAGGTTCGCTGTCGTAGCAGACAGATCCCACAGAGCTCGCTAACGAAACCTCCATAGACTGGGTGGATGATGCAGGCGCCCTTGGGCGTAGGGTTTGGGAATTCCTGGTTCTACGTTTTCGGGTATAGTTGGATGTACGACTTGTGAGACTTTTGGCTTTACTTAGCATCGAGACGCTGAAGTCTCAAAGCAAACCTGCGTTGACATGTGTTGCCTGGGTCTGAAGCTTACTTTAGGTTGCATGCTGCAGTTGGCTCACGCAAGCTCCTTTGTTCTCTTCAGGGCTTGCGTGAAGCAAGGGCCCACAAACAAATTTGGGAATATTCCACAATTACCAAAACTAAGCAATACAGCATTAAACTTAAGAGTTTGTCAAAACAAGTCACATAAGCATCAGGAAGCGATACACAGCATGAAAGCAAAGCCAAAAACAAAAAGAGAGAGAGCAAAGCAACACAAACAACTCATAAAATCAGAAAAAATGAAAGTAAATGACTTTTTTCACCTTTAAAAATTCGTGTCGCAAATATCCCCGAGTATCAGTACCTAAACAACAATAGCTGTGAACAAACTTGTTCTCCACTTTTTTAACGGTCTGGGGGATTGTCACCCAACGCGAAGTCCTCTCCTTTTCGCTGATGCCTTGTGTTTCCGCAAGTGTGGGGTTTAGCTGCTATAATCCTAGAATACCCTATCTCCGCTACATATCCGCATATGGAGCTTGAACAACCCACATAGAGCGACCTATCAGATTGGTTGTTGCTTTTCTTCTACCCCGCAACCCTAAGCTCCGTAAACCCTAAACTTTAGGGTCCCTAAACCGTACTTCCTATACCCTGAGCCCTAACGCTAAATAGCGCCTCACGCCCGTGATCCAAGATCCTGGCCTTACTGTCTGTTCTTCGAGCTTCGTCCGCCTTGCACGGCTACATAAACCTAAGGGTCCAAGGACTCAAATAATGGGGCTTTAGGGCCCAAATACCCTTAATATCATATAGTATTTGGGCCCTAAAACCCTATTACTTGGGTCCTTGGACCCTTAGGGTAAAGACTCATGTTCAGCTTCCTCGACGCCATGCTGGGTCACCCACTTCCTTTGAAGGGCTTTATCCCGAAGGATCCTAAGTACTCTACCTGTATGGGAATACGGACCTAAACCATACTAGTAATTCTCAGTATAGAGACCATACATTGTACCATATAGGTACTTAGGATTTTTGGATTCTTTAGTACTACCATGACTCACATTATGCTTATTATTAACATTATGACTGCTATCATGACTATCAATACATATTACAGTACATACTCTACACTTCCTTGACATGCGACGGGCAGGGAACCAGGCTTCTCCTCTAAAATCGCATCAATTTCTGATTTAAAGAACGCCAAGATATTTCATGTATCCATGTGGGCCCATATGGGATCCTATACGGATAATTCGGGGTCGGGAACATACTTCTTTGGATACGTGGGCTTTTGGGGATTTATCTCGCGCAACAACAGCGCTCCGGTGGAAGAAAGAACGAGACTCGGAAGACCTGAATGGATGCGGCCGCTGGTAGGGCACCGCCTGAGTCTACAATTAGTGTAGCAGTAAGGGCTGTACATATGCATGTGCTGATCATTACTGAGTGGAGGCAGTAAATCCATTGGCCGCAAAAGCCAGCACCAATGTATAGTGTAGTATTGGAATATGCCAAGTATATGGAAACATAATTCGCTACACACACACACATAACAGTTCAGGCATCTGGCGACATTGATAGACTTCACTTCGGCCACTCTAGCACTACGATTTGAGACATGCTTTGCAACACAGTGGTTTGTGTTGTTGTGTTTCGCCTTTGCTTTTTTCCGGACTGTAGGAATTCGTGCTTTCGATGCGTCTTGAGAATCTCCTACATTGGAGTTTCCCGAAATAGGGGACCCCAATATAAACCCAAAATAATATAGTCCTTAACATGGGGACCCCCAAAAAGGTACCCCTAGTTTTGGGAAACCCCTACATAACTGGAAGCTTCTAAGTTGCCCATATAGAGCCCTCTCCCAAGGAGCCCTAAATTGACTTTGTGATGCCCATACCAATACCTTACCTGTACTTTTAAATACTTACCCGGGATCCAATCCACACAAGGATTAACCTAGAAATATATAAATTAAACATCTCAAGGATAAGGATGATTGTTCAGACAAAAATGGTCTGCAGCGGGAACGGAATTCATGTAACACCCAGCAGGTGAAGACGAAGTTGGGCGAAGCCAGGAAGGGCTTGGGCGAACTTAGACAAAGGGCCAGAAGGTCTTTGTGAACCGAGGCCGTCGATAGTCTTGGGTTAAGGCAAATCTAAATTACGAAGGCAATTTCGCATGCTTCTTACCCTTGAGATTATCGTCTTAGAGCCCTTATTCGCTTCAGTATCAGCTGGCCAAAGCCCTCAATTAGAACGTGCTCAGGATGCCTTTCCCAGGATTGATCGATCAATCTTGTCATCTGAGATCTCCTCGATTCCCTGCGCTTGTTAGAGTCAAGGGAGGGTTCTTGGGTTGAAGGCCGGATCAAGGGGGATAGGTTTAAGCCGGCAGGTAGGCTGAAGCATGCCATTGACATTCAATTCTGGGCCAAAGCTATTCGACCTTAGCATCGGTTTTAGGCTTAGACTTTCAGGTTTAGCATGTTTGATGTGGAGACCGCTGTGTTAGTAAAGAAGTGTGGATTGGCTTGTTGAAATCTGACATGGAAAATGCTAGAGCGAGTTCATGGATGCAGTGCAGTATAAAATTGTAAGCAGAGCAGCTTCGGCATGATCATTGCCCCCGTTTGAGGTAGCTGTGGACTTGAACAATAACTACCCTGGACTCTAAAGCACAACCCCATGGACCTCCAGTTCTCACCGCCTCCATGCAAGGGCTGCTCTAGAGATGAACCCAGGTGCCTTGACATTCTGAACGTCCTCCATTTTCGCCGCCTGCACGTTGAAGATGCTGACATCTTCAAAACAATGCCAAGGTTTCCGTGTTCTTCTGACTATTATTATGACGAATATTCATATACATATATATATATATAGATTATGTCATATGATATAATATAGAGATCCCTACAAGTATTCCTAATATTCTGGCAGATTCTTAATAATATTTAGGGTTTCTGAATTGCGCCTTCAGGTCTGCTACTGTTACGGATCTGCATCTAGGATCTCTTGTAGTATAGGGGGGCAAAAGGTCCATGGCAGAGGCATCAACAGCCTCCACTTACAGGGCAGGCTCACTGGCATGGATGGGCATATTGCTCGCTCGCTGCTTTGGTAAAGTGATTCAAACATTTCAGGGTTAGGGTGTAGAGGTTGAGCTTCGACGGCGTATGGAATACAGATTTGGGGTCAGGGGTAAGCCTGAGGGGCCCTGGGGATGGATAGCCACATGGTGAACGGCTTCGTTTTGAGCACAATGGAAGAACCTAGGGAAGTAACAAACTCAAGTTATAACGCGGCAATGTCCTATAATAGCTCAATACCTTGTGTAAGGGATTATGCTCGTGAATCGCAATAGGCCTACCTACGGAGGACATTCTTCGTGATGTCTTGGCAATGATTCTTGGATCTCCCGTCTCTAAACCTGTCATCAAGCACGGCACACGGCAACCATGTTGCTAGCATCACCATGCTACATAGGATCCCTATCTACATAGGATCCCTATACGACGGGTTATCAAAAGTATGGGCCCTTTTGGGCACTGCAAGTACTCGTGGCAGGTTTTGATAAAACAGCTAAAGCAGGGACCAAAACTTTGACTGACAACACCATATACTGTATGCTATATACTATATATTATATACTATATACTATATATTATGTACTATATAACTACTTACAATACTGCACATTACCCAAATCTCAGGCAAACTCAGAGCCTCAGATAGCTTTACGCGCTGAATTAAAGTATACCGCGGAATCTAAATAGTGTGGCATAGTGTGGCAGTTGGTTCCCAAAAACCATCAGAAGATGGCCTTTCGAGCCCTAAGCCCCTAAGCCTAAACCCTCAACCTTAAACCCTAAACCCTTGCCCCTAAACCCTAAAACCCTAAAACCCTGAACCCAAATCCATAGGATGAGACCCTTGGCTCACCGGCTTGACTCGCTTGCGAACTCTGACTCACTCTTTTCAATCCAGGTCGCCCCCTACGCTCATAGGGGCCTAAAGAATTGGTTTAGGGTTTAGGAAGTTATTACCAATATTATGGTTCCATATTCCTTATGGGTCCCCCTACTCTCCCCCTTAACCTAATGAGTTACCTATACCATATTGAGGTCTATTTGAGGCACCCTATGCTATAACCACACGAGGAAACTAGTACCACCTTATTGGCGAATTGCTCATAACCCCCAAACAGGGCCAGCTTCCATTTCAGGTAGCAATTTCTTTTCTATTCATTTGATATTCCATAAACCCTGACTCCAAACCCCAAATACCCTTACAACCCCCCAAACACAACCCTCAACGCTAAACCCTGGTAAAGGTCCCCTAAAGTACAAGCGAAAGCGCCAGAACTATGCTTAGATGGGAGCTTAATAACTCTAACCACAGTCTTGTGGATTCCTCCATTACCCAAGAGGGTTTTATGCCTTAGGTTTTGTCATAGTTCTTGATAACGGCTTCTAACATACCACCCCAAGATGGGAACATACATAGGGGTTCTGAGTATCCAAACCTCGAACCCTCAAGACACAGAACGAACAAACTGAACACCAATCATCTACTGTTCTCGGTAACTTTCCCGCCAGTATGAGTCGCCTTACTTACTTCTCTCCTAATCCTGCGATTGGCGCAGTGGAGTCGGCAACAGGGTACCCAGAGAGCCCAATACCCCTTCATTAAGGTATATGCCCAAAATTGTACCAAGGTCCCAAATATGAGTTAAGCTACATTCCTTAACTAAAGGGTACCCAGAGAGCCCAATACCCCTTCATTAAGGTATATGCACAAAATTGTACCAAGGTCCCAAATATGAGTTTAGCTACATTCCTTAACTAAAGGGTATTCGGCTCCCCGGGTAACAAGTCTCTCCGCGGTGCTTAGTACTAGTGGGGATGATAACCCATTATAGTAGTTTCCATTTTCTTCTCCATTGTCCCTACTTAACCCCTATATAACCCCTATATAACCCTATATATATATATATAACCCCAATATAACCCTATATATATATATATACAACCCCATCATAACCCTATATAACCCCAAATTATAATTGTATTCCCTAGAGATTGCCCGCCAAACTCCACTGAGGCTGGCCTCAAGTCGGCGGAGGATCAAAAGTCGCGTGTCAACCCTACGCCCCTAAACTTGCAAAACAAGCTAACCCTAGGGATCCAAATAGCCCAATGTAGGTAATATCTATGGACCTTAAGGCTCAATGTAGGTATCATCTGTATACGTGGATCCCTGGGGTAAGCAATGCAGAGTATGATTGGGTAATTGGGAATGTATGGCCGACATCTTGTTATAGCCGCTGAGATGCCATGACTTCAGATTGCCTAGGACGTGGGCTTGCGCATGAAAGATAGCAGCATGCCTTTACTAAGCTGTGGCCCATGGTAACAGAAAGAGCAGCTGCGGCGGCGGGACGCTCCAGGATCTGTGCTGCACATAATCTAGGTGCCTATGGGAAGCCTTGTCACTTAAGCGGGTGTGGAGTTGCCAGAACATGAGTAGCAGGAACCAAGGCAGAAACAGAAAATTCGAATTACCTGGAGCAGATTTCTACATGAGCTATAGTCTAAACTCCTAGTATCCCCCTTAATAACCCCTATAGTAGTCCCTTATATAGTCCCCTATATACCCCCCTTTAAGGAGTTTAGACTACAGCTCACATGTCGCAGAAGAAAACCAACCTCGCCTGGCCCAACAAATTGTCAGACCAGCGGCTTACGTATCAGTTGGTGATGTTCCCTTATGGGTTTAGGGTTTAGCCTAGGGCTCCATGTCTATAAATAATACCTACATTGGGCCCCAAAGTCTATGAATATGACCTACATTGGGCTATTTGGAGCCTTAGGGTTATGGGTTTAGGGTTTAGGGTTTAGGTATTGGCAGGAGGGATGGTCTCTGAGCCCACTGGTCTTATACCCACAAACAAGACATGCAACCTCAAGCCTTTCCCAGTAAGGACCAGACATCTATGTGACCTGCTTAAGCTTAAATCAGCGTCTCGCAGAACATGCAGTGAGTTTGATGTGGTAGATGGACGCGGCTTTGTACCACTTAGGGCTCAAAAGGCATAACGCCAGTTTTCGTACTTTTCGTAAGCTGACCTATACAGAAGATCCACAAGAAGTCCCAAATACTGGAAATAGTAGGCTGTTAAAGGACAACACATTAAATCTGAGTAGAATTGTACACAAGGCAGCTACAAGCAAGACCGTACCTAGCATAAGTACATAGACGCACTTATACATGCCCACCGAGACAAGGTCTTGTCAATCCTAGACGGGCCTGAACCACGAAAAATGTTATGATCCTAGAATGCACCTCAGAACCGTAGGCAAATCTATTGAGGCGTCTACAGTACCCATGAATCTCCATGCACCCAAAGACGAGGACCCTTTGGGTTGATTTCAACAGGACCTTACTCCTCTTCACAACACCCGTTCAGGATCTACATTATTGAAAGGTTCTGGACAGGGTTTTACTTCGATGGTCGAAAGCCAGCCAAGCTTGGCAGGCCTCGGCACCCTGAGAACATCACACGATATTACAGTCGGTTTAGGGTTTGGGGTTTGGGGTTTAGGGGCTTGGGGTTTAGGGTTTCGGGTTTAGGGATCCGGAATGGTGAGCACTTGCTCACTTACATGCTTGTACCCTGCCTCGTGGAATGCTCTTGCAAGGACACCAGGATCTTGGTTCAGAACCTGAGGATTTATTTGCATACCTAGTATGGTATAGTACAACTAAAGTACAGTATAGCATACATCACACCGTAAAGTACGATATACTCTGTTATAATATGTACAGCTACAATCACATGCGCAACCCTTCCTTGTAGCGAACCTGCGGCCAAACTGCCATCTGCACGGCTGAGTTTAGAGTTTAGGGCTTAAGGTTTAGGATTTAGGGTTTAGGAATTAGGGTTTAGGATCTAGGGTCGGGGGTCTTAGGGTCTAGGGACATGAAGGTGAAGTAGAATTTTTGGAGATGTGCAGTGGTGCAAGAATATATGGCAGATTGGCAAAAATCTCACCAGCTTTGGGGTCCCGATGGTATGGCCCAGAATATTCAGGGTACCCCTACAAGGCGCTACTTTTGACAGCCCTCTAAGCCTCTATGTAATAACTTCTATAGCTGGACTGGAATGTTTACCCTAACTGGCACCCCAAACCCCTGGAAGACTTGAACATCACAACTCTCCAGACGCGAGCTCTATGCTGTCGACTTTTTACCTGCAGGCTGTGCAAGCTGCTGGTCGGTTTCTTTTTAGACTATATGGGTAGCTTTCAAATTGAAGCCCCTCTTGGTGGTGCCTTTCGCTCTGGCGTTTAGAGGCGCTAATGTTGAAAACTACCCATGTGCTCGCACGGGCTTCCAACAGGCACCGTTGATGCTACAGCCATGCCTTTGGAGGAAGGCTACTGTTGAGCTTGGGAAGTCAAAGCCCTTTCCGTAAGTCAAAGCACCTACAAATGGGCTACATAGGGCCTCTATGTAGGGATTCTGTAGGAGCTGAAGGGAGTTCTGAATCCGTCGCTGCTGCACCCGGGAACCTGACATTGCTGATCCTAGGGATCAGGGGAGCATATCCCGAAGACCTCAACCACCACACCATCCGTGAAGCGTGTGGGGCACGGGCCTTGAGGGAAGGTTTGTCTTTGGATTACTACACCAGACATTTAGGACAAAGCCGTGATCAAATTTTGCAGCTCCCTGTGAATCCAGTCAATTTGCATAAAGCACGCAAATCACCTCAATAGTCCCTGTACAATCTCTGGAAAGCTCAAGATGCAGGGTGCATGTCGGATCGGGTCCACTCTCCTGTGAGAGGCCCGAAAAAGCCTTCGAGCTGTGTACAAACAGTCTCGACCTATCCGTGCAAAGTGTGGCTGGTCTGTGAACCCTACCAACTTAGCATTTAGGGTTCAGGGTTTACGTAGGTCTTAGGGTTCATAATGGACAATCACATGGAAAGAGAATGGAATGTAAATGGAAAGTGTGGTTTATGGGGATACATAGGGTTTAGGGTGTGTGTTTTGGGGGACAAACCCTAAACCTGTAAACCCTAAACCCTACAGGATGTAGGATCTGGCTTTTTGGGTGGGACTCAAGTCCTGCAGTAGCAGCTCAGAGGTTTGCTACTTGAAGGGCTCAGATAAAGATTGGCGGCCTCAAAGGTTCTTGTTTCGGTTTTACTTGGAGGGTCAGGGGGACTTAGTAAGTGGGTTAATAAGGGAAACAAGTAGGGTTACTATATGAGCTATAGGGGCTAGCAGGCTACATACATCTACATACTAAGTCCGCCTGACCCTCCAAGTAGGGTTAAGGTCTCCAGGTCAGGCCGCAACAGAACGTGAACTGAACCTGGCAATTTGATGGTTGCTGTTAAGGAACTTAACTTAAATGACAGGAATATAGGTATATAGTAAATAATAGGCTTTCCTTCTTATGGTAATGCTAAAAACTCTTTAACAGCAACCCTGTGTGTAACCACCCCTTGGGCCCAATCTAGCAGCCTTGCATGAACAACGTTATCCCCTCATATTTCGTTTAGGGTTTAGGGTTGAGGGGGAATACAACCCAAAAGTCTGTTCTAATTCAAGAGGCCCCTTACCCTTAATGGTGAGAATAAGGTAGCTGGGCATGTTTGAGTACTGTAGAACTTTGCAGGTTCATAGGACCGGAGGGGCTACGCGACATTCTTCGTTGAAAGCGTAGTAGAATTACTATTCCTCTTTCTATTACTATTACTATCATTATTATTCGTATTACACGATGGATTGTTACTATTACTTTTTCTTTTTCTTTCAATTCTTATTAGTACCCTTCCTATTATTACTATGATTACTCTTATTTCAGTTCTTAACATTTAGGTTCTTGTGCAGCGCGCTTCAAGAGGCTGCAACACGACTCCCTAACCAATGCAGGCAAACGGAACAGGCACTTGGCGCGGAGTGCCTCAGAATGAAGACAGAAATACTGTGGAGCACGTTGAATTTGAATAGGGTCCTGGAGGGCAGTTTGCTACGTGTATAATAAACAAATGAATAAATGAAGACATATATATATATATTTATTTACATACATATGTAGATATGGGCCCTGGACTGAAGTAATATATTCCTGAATAGGTACCCGTACACACACTCTATGTATCCCCCTGTAGTTCCACCCAACCTAACTTTAGGCCGTAGGTCATGTCAAGATGATGGCGGACTCATGCTGGCAGTTCAGGCGTCTGCATTACTCTATGAAATCCAAGCGATGTAAAGGTAATCGCCCTCCCTAATAACAAAACTCACTACCTCCTGACAATAAATGGTCCAAATGTGGTGTCATTACATTGTAATGAAAATCTTCAATCTAAGGTGGGTGGGTGGGCGGTGATTATTAGGGAGGGTTCTGTATTCAGGGAGGGGATTCATGTGCAAAGAATTCATCGTAGAGAAATAATCTATGACTGCTTCGGAAAAGTTTTCGCTCACGGTGTACCGTCGGCAAATTTAAGCGGACAGCAAGTGTGAGAAGAACACCCGTAGATCCTGACTTCAAAGACCCCTACTCCCAAATCCCTAAGCCTCAAACGCCTAAAGTCTCTACAGACGTGTACCCGCAGCCACCATCAACAAGTGCACACCAAAGCACTCAAAAGTTCATCTGCTACTTCGCTGGCCCGAATAGATGATACCCACAGCCCAGCCGTAGCAGCTTTCCTGGCGTCAAAATCTCCCTTTTCAGGAGCACCAGCAGGCTTCAACGTCTGAAGCCGGATGCAAAACTTGGATCAATGTGGATGTTTCCCAAGATTAGGGGTACCTTTTTGGGGGTCCCCATGATAAGGACTACAGTGCTTTGGGGTTTATATTAGGATCCCCTTCTTTGGGGAAACTACCATGTTTGTTTGGGGCTAGGGTTGAAGGCTTACTGATCGCGGGCTTAAGGTTGTTTGTCTCTTTTTTTTCTGGCAGTCGTGCCCTTGGATCTGTTGGGCTCCAGTCATTATCTCTTGATTGAACCACAGGACTAATACCCGAAGAGCATCCCCATGCAATCCGTACAAGAATGGTATTCCACAAGACTCAAGATGGGGATAGGTGAATGCAATTTTTGGCTACGAATGGTTGAATCAATCTTTGTAGCCCTGGTCTCGGTTGATACGGTGTGGTATACACTGCCCTAGACCTGAACCCCTAAACCCTGAACCCCTAAACCCTTGCACCCTAAACCCTTGCACCCTAAACCTTCTGTTGAAACGGTCGCCGGGAGTTTCCTCGATGATGTCGTGAGGGACCCTTCCAGGGCCTCGTAGAATGCCCTAGCTAAACCCAAAAGTAATGGGATATCCCTATTATAGTAACCCTAATCCCTAAAGCCTGAATACCATTTTAATAACTGTATTCCAATTCCTTAACAGCAACTTTGGGTAATGCCCCCACCGAGTAACAGTCAATACTAGGGGTTATACTAAGGCCTATGCACATGAATATTGTATGTATTCAATTCTCCAACTGTTACTGAGTGGGGTCGTGCCCGATAGATAACATACTGTACTTTGGCCGTATGCGCCATCAAAGGGTTCATAGGTTGCATGCAGCTTGACCACCTTGAATAAGCTCCCAACTTTTAACATGCTCAAGCTTTCATTTTTTACTAAGATCCGCCCACTCTGCGATCTCCGAACCCTGAGCCCTGAGCCCCAAAAACCCTAATACCCTAAACCCCTGGACCCGAAACCCTAAACCCTGAACCCTAAGCCCTAATGTGTTTGAGGTTTAGGCTTTGAGGGCCCAAGGCTTGCAGCACGGCAAGGGACCCGTGAGGCTCAGCTGCCTTGAGGAGGCGAACGACTTGTTTTTTGCGTTCACCTTGGAGGTCTTTTGAAAGATTGTTGAGAGTTTATATAGGCTTTAGGGGTTTAGGGGTTTAGGGTCTAGGGGTTTGGGTCTAGGGGCTTAGGGGTTTAGGGTTTAGGGGTTTAGGGGTTTAGGGCTTAGGGGTTTAGGGTTTAGGGTTTAGGGTATGGGATTTGGGGTTGAGGTGAGGTTGAGGGACGAACGAGCGTCGGAACTCAGCATTTAGGGTCTTCGGAGTTCACCGCAAGAGTTGTTTGGAGGCTGAGGGTTCAGAATCTAGGGTTTAGGGCTGATGGTGTGCTGTTGGGAGTTGTTTTAGCGCTTCTGGTTCCTGAGTGGGATACCATTAAAAATTGCAGTCTTGTAATCCTCATGCAGCTGAGAATAAATTGTGAGGAAATGGTTCAACAATTCTGGCATAGGCTTCAGGCTTTGGGACCCTAAACCGTTCTGAACCCTAAACTTTAAACTCTGACCCCTTAACCCCTGAGCCTCAAGCCCTAAACCCTAAGACTTTAACACTAAACCCTGAATCTTAAGCTCTCGGTCATGGTGTGTCTGAACCGGGAGTTGAACAAACTAGGGATATAGTCCCCCTTAAGTAGATAGAATATGGGCTATATGGGGATCTTATTATAATATACCCAAAGCCATATTCTATCTGCTTAAGAAAAACTATATCCTTGCAATCCTAGGTCCCAGGTTCTGTGTTTCGGAGTCTAGGGTTTTAGGGTTCAAGGAAACCCTACACCGAGCGCAAACGCCTTCTACAGGAATTGCGGCATTGTGCCTTAGGATGTCATGTCTTCAATGGTACCCTTTCCATGGGACAGGAGGCTGGGTAGGGCACTTTTGGGCTGGCATGCTAGCTTGTGAGCCCTGAATCACCCTATTCCCTGAACTCTGAGCCGTGCAGGAGAAGACGGGGCAATGACCATGCAACAAAGCCAAAACACAACTTGCAGGGATCCTCTGACTCCTAAGAAGTACTGCAGGGGCCTAAATGATGAAGCTAGGGTTTGGTTATGTAAGGATTATAAGGGAACCATGCTTGTAGTTACTCATGCTTCTGAAGGAACTTCCTCGTTCTACAAGCCCTGCCTTCAACCCCTAAATCCTAAGCCCTAAACCCTACACCAGCGATATGGGCCTTCTCAAGTGGTTGTTATAGGGGTTGGGGGCTACCCCAAACCATTTGTTTACATAAACTCCGCCATCATCTCAATCACTTCAAACGGCCTCAGAAGCTACGCCATGCCTGAACACTCGGAAGTTTAGGGTTTCGGGGTAAGGGTTCAGGGTACTCTAAACCCCAAGGGTAGGTAAAATAATGGTCCAAAACCCCTAATAACGGTCCAAAGGGCCATAATTCTACATACTTTTGGGGTTCAGGGTACTCCAAACCCTCACTCCGCAAGGTCTATCCAAAAGACCCAAGGGACTGAGCTGGCACCCGCGAAGTCCCTAAAATAATCTAGGGTTTAGGGTTTAGGGTTTAGGGTATAGGGTTTAGGGTATAGGGCTTAGGGTTTAGGAAATTATTTGTATCAAGAAGTGAAGATACCTAAAGATATCAATCATCAGCCACAGCGCCTTTTCGTCTTGGTATATGGATTGCACTAGGTAGCTTCTAAACCCGAATTAGGTCCAAAGAGCCTGCGTCGATACTCCCCAAATCCGGAGCTCTAGACCCCCATACCCTTCATCCTACGCCCTACGCCCCCTTAGGGTTTAGGGTTTAGGGTTGCCCCAAATCCCTACGACCTTTTTTTTTTTGTAGAGCTACTACTGCCATTCATATCCCGTACTGAGTCTTAGTTTCGCAAGACCAAAGACTTATATAAAACAATAACCCAGTAAAAGACACCCAAACCTAAACCCTAAACCCCAACCCTCACCCTTAAAACGATAAACTCCCAACCCTTAACCACAACCCTGAACCCCGAACCCTAAACTCCAAACCCGAAACCTAAGCCCAAAATCCTAAATCACCGCATCCCCTCTCAAATCCCAACCTTAACACCTAAACCCTAATTCCTGCACCCTAGACCCTAAACCCTGAACCCAAAACCCAAAACCCTGAACCCTGAACCCTGAACCCCAAACCCTAAATCCCAAAATCCCTAAAACCTAAGCCCTAAACCCCAAACCCTAAACCCCAAACCCTAAATCCCAAAATCCCTAAAACCTAAGCCTAGACCCTAAAACCCATCCCCTGGGATCCCTGGCTCTTCCTCTGCTTGTCCCTCTTCCTCTTCGCCCTCGCCTCCCAGGTCCATGTCATCCTCAGCTCCCAGCCGAAGAACTTTCACAAAAGGGCTTAGGGCTTAAAGGGGCTTATAGGGGCTATATAAGCTTTATGTAAGGGTTATATAAAGAGGTTATATGAAGGCTATATAGGGTTTAGGGTTCACGGATGAAGGTTTAGGGTACAAGGTTTAGGGCCTAGGGTTCAGGGATTAGGGTTCAGGGTCTAGGGTTAAGGGCATGCGCACAGCAATAATATTAGTAGCGTTAACAGCAGTATTGATGTCAGTAGTCTCGCAGCAGTGAGACTAGGAATAAAATGACAATAGTAACACCTGGCAAGGCCTCATTCAGCCTCGAACAACATTTTCATGCAAAAGCTGGAAACTGACTATATATGGTAATTTCCCAAAATAAGGGAACCCCAATATAGACCCCAAAATACTATAGTCCTTAATATGGGGACCCCCAAAAAGGTACCCCTAATTTTGGGAACCCCCATATGGATATATCCCAGCTCCCAACAAGAGTACTGTGAGGGGGCAAATCTTACTGCTTTGGTGAAATTCAAAGGTCAGGAGCCCCCAACAAGTTGAAATCGCTACATTGTCTACCCCTGAACCCAAGACCCTGAATAAACCGCGCTTACGAGTTTCAGCAACTTACTGGTGATGAGAAAGCGAGAGGGGAAGCGAATCGAGGATTATCCGCTCCCCCGCTCTGAATGATGGGGTTAGGGCTAGGGTTTAGGGCTTGCCAGAAATTTAGAATAATTTCAATTCCCAATTTAGGGCCATTTTGGCACCATTCCCTAAATAAACCACCATTTAGGGTGAGGTCGGGTGAGGTGGCTTTAAATTGCCCAGATACTATTGTGTAATTGAATACTGTACCCTATGCCGCAAATCTACAAGGAACCCACGCAATATGCAACATGCACTTGTTATATGAACGCCGCAAGCTAGGAGTCGGGAAGCCCTAAACCCTAAACCGCATGTTCTAGGTTGTTTTAGGTGAACCCCGGAAATATGTAGAACAATTGCGTTTTGGGCTGTTTTTACGGGTTTGGGGTCATTATCACGATTCTAAAAACTGAGACAAGAGCTGTCCGAAGTTTTTTATGGAGTACCCTTCGCTTGGAGGTTGAGACTGGGGGAGTAGGGTGCACGGCGTGCCTGAAATCTAAACAAATTTATGAAGAATGACAGCCTTTTGGCTCTTCTTCTGGGTTTAGGGACATTGTTTCACCTACTTATGAGGTCTGACCAGGGCTAAATTGGTTAACGGTGCCTTTGACATTGTGGCTAGGACTCAAAGGACAAGGCTGGCTGATCCAGAATCATGCCAAGACCCGAGATAAAACTATCTAGGGATTATTATTTCTACATGAGCTATAATCTAAACTCCTAACGCCCCCTTAAGAAGCCCTATACCAGGGACCGTATATAGTCCTTACATAACCCCCTTTAAGGAGTTTAATTTAGACTATGGCTCACATAAACAACCCTTCGTAGTGAGGTGAAGCGATGTTTTCACACTTTGCCCTGCTTGGGCTTAGGATTCGTGTCAGGTAAAAGGCAGGTTTAGAACCATAAACCCGGAACCCCCAAGCGCATACAAGCTTACCATTACTTAGGGTTCTCAAGTTTCCTTAATTCCAAATATCAAAGATGTTAAGCTCCAAAGCCCCAAGCAATGGTCATAAACCGCATGAGTCTAGGGTTCAGTGTGTTCCAAGGACCCAAATGTTAGCGATTCAGGTCCCAAATACTGTTCAAATCATCGTATTCGTCCCCCCAAAACCCATATCAGTCGAGTTCTTGGACCCTTGGGGAATACCCATTTGAGGGTTAGAAATTGGAACCGTTTTGGGGGGTCTTAATTAGAATCCAACCCGGTGTGGACACGGGCGACCATGTGCAAGTAAGAACA
Source organism: Symbiodinium pilosum (assembly GCA_905231905.1). Taxonomy (NCBI): domain Eukaryota; class Dinophyceae; order Suessiales; family Symbiodiniaceae; genus Symbiodinium; species Symbiodinium pilosum. Next base: position 100,737 of record CAJNIZ010003136.1, on the reverse strand, counting down.
ATGGTGTGGCCTTCAGGGCTCAAGAAATGAGGATTTAGGTACCCTCCCCCACACAAACACGGAAGTCCCGGTTCCATGGTGAGTTTGCAGGAGGGGCTCTAGAATCTAACGGCTCTTTGTCCAAACTCCAGCTTAGGGAATGTAGGTTGGATGAACTGGGCTTGAGGGTGCAAAGCTTAGGGGTTTATGGTTGAGGTAGGTGCTGGAGGGAGACGTACATCCTGCCACCAGAAGAAAATACCAAATCAAAATCAGTGCTCTCTCTTGGATAGAGCCTCAATCAAACCCAACACCATGATTGCTCGACTATGCCACCAAGCATCAAAAGTTTGAGTTTGGTGGTTCAAGTGGGTACCCTGATTAACACCTGGTCTGCAAAGACCTTACACAATCCCGCAATCCTTGCATTATATGAGCTTTATAACTCGCCCCCTGGGAATGCTTCTGAACCAAAGTAGACTACACGCTGGGTCCAGCTGTATCCAAAAGACGAGGCAATATCTGTGGAAGCCCAAAATGCCGAAGGGTCCCTGTGGTATATACTTAGGTCCCGAAATACCAAAAACAGAGGCCCTACTTGGGGCCGAGGTATATCCGACAAAGGGGTATCTGGATGGCTTAACCTTTCATGCCCAGCCGAGGTTCCATGCCCATGCCACCCATGCCGGGCATGCCGCCCATCCCGCCCATCATGCCACCCATGCCGCCCATTCCGCCCATCATGGAGGACAGGTCCTTAGCTTAGGACCCTTGCAAGCCCTGTAGGTCTTGTACATGAATTCCATACAATCTCGGTCTTAGGACAGGTGTCTTGAAATCAAGGTATACCAGCATTCTTGCTTTGGGTAAGAGAACACACCTTGAAATAGGCGCTCTGCAAGCGCATCTCACCGAAAGCACACAAACACCTTAAAGCTCGACAGGCCTGTAGGAAGTAAACCCTGCACGACTTTCTGGTGCTCAAGGGGGAGTGGGGGATTGAACATAGGGATGGGAGTATTCCAGGGCCACTCCGGTGTCGCAGATGCCGCTTTCCTGAAGGTGTATGCGCTAATGTGCTATGTGTTGGGTTCATTTCTCGTGCAGACTCAAACCAAGAGGACGTAAACAAAATATTCCAGCGTCCCATTTGAGGGTGATTTCTTTGCAATTGCTCGTCTACGAGCTCTCTGCAAGCGAGCGGCGTCCTAACCCTAGACCCTTAAACCCGAAACCCTTAAACCCCAAACCCTTAAACCCTGAACCCTAAAGATAACTATTGCCCTACCAATTTTTAGGAATTCTTCATGAGCCGAGCGGGTCCTGGCATAGAAAAGGATGTGCCCGGATAACGACATTCCGAACCCTCTTCAACCAGAAAAGAATCAAACCCCTGAACCCACCCTTTACCCTCTTAGGGGTTTAGGGTTTTGGGCGACTCTCATCCCTAAGCGCGAAAATCTGGTGGTGGTCCTTTCGCCGTCCTGGGCCTAACTATGCTGAGGTTTTCAGTTTTCACAGTTTGCGAAAATCAGGGCCCGTCGCCGCTCAAAGACCTAGCCCACAGAAACGCCTCAATGCTACATCAGCACTGGCTGTAAAGCCGTTTACAGTTTGAGAAATCAGAGTTTAGGGTTTACCAGCATGTAGTCCCTTCACTGATCATGCGCTACATGAATTCTTCTGCTTCTTCCTGCATGAGCCATTTGCGGCTTCATCGTACTTACGGTGTCGGGCAAGGCCACCTGGCGTTGGTACTATGCAGAGACCTCTCTTTCATCAGTTTGGGAGAACCCCGATTCAAGATGCTGCACTTTTGATTACGCCCGATCAGAAACCAACACACATATATATATATATATAACAATAGCGTGCATTTATTATCATATTTTCTTTTCCACTTGATTCTCCCTTAACGGGAGTAATATCCAACTTTTGATTTCACTGATCCTTCGACAAGTCTGCTCCCTCCGCTTGCTGAGCCCAATGCCATTCCGCCAAGTCCACCCATGCCGGGCCTTGACAGGTGTGGGCTTGACAGACTCAGGTAGTACCAGGTAGTAGGGCGCATACATGTCAAATAATTTCGAATCAAAAGGAAAAACATGGGAAATAAAACGGATGCTGGGCTTGTGGTGATTTATTGGGACAGGATGTAAGGGCCTAAATAATTATCAATCTTGTTTTCCTGAAATTTCCTTAGGCGGAGGGGGTAAGCTGAGGGCGAGGGTGTAAGGTTTTTTTCCGCGGCCGGGGCTTCAGGATGGAAGGCATCAGGTCTACAGTTTACAGATATGGGGTTTCCCAAAATTCGGGGTACCCTTTTGGGGGTCCCAATAATAAGGACCTTATTTTGGGAAACTACCATATATTGGGATAATGGAAATCAGAAAATGGAAGCTACTATATTGATATAGGGTTTAGGGCTTAGGGTTTCAGTGTTTATGGGTGTCCAAGGCTTAGGAGCTCGACGTTGAGTGTCTTGAGAATCGAGGATCAGGGCTTCGACAGGCAGAGAGATTCAGAATTCTGACCAGCAAACTACAAACGTATGTGCATGTTGCGACTTACTTGTGCTTCCTCATGATACCTCCAAGAAAAATACCATTATCTTTGGCAAGTACCGTTCTGACTTAGCCTTCGTGGGGCACGTGCGGCCAGTTGGATAAATTCGGGACAGCAGTGCAGCCCACGCTTGAGAAGAGCACATCAAACACAACGAAAGCTGGAACCCTGTCGCAGCAGGCCATGGAAGGTTGGCTTCTCTGGGTCTGAATAGCAGCTAGGACCTAGCATGAACAGGCATTCTTAAGCTAAACGGCAGGATTGAGGTTCGAAGGTGCGATCTCTGTGATTGCACAATTTAAGCAGACGGATGCGGACGGCTTGGTGCGAGGATCAGCTTCCGGCTATGCTACGCGTCTGAACTTTCATGCTCAATGACCATCCTAGCCCCATCAGTCAGCACCAGCCCCGTTAGTGAGCCACAACCTATCGTCACTACACCCATCCTCACCGAACCTATACTGAGACGTAATTGAAGAGTTGATGGTGATGGTATGAAAGGCTGACACGTGATGTGCATCCAAGCCAGACCCCAGTTCATGGCTAGCGCTGTAGGGCTCCTCGTCAGTGGTAGCTTGCTGCGTGCTACTTAGAACTTAGAACCAGAAGGCTTCATACAAGCAAGACTCAACAGCGCAATAGAAGAGACACCCTACGAAGTGTTCTGATCTTCTTGCAAAGTGGTCTTGCAAACATCGCGAATTTGTTGGCCACTAGTGCGTGCGGCACTTTTGCAAAGACAAAGCTTTCATGCAGGCACCCGTCAACAAACAACTGTAAACATTGGTATCTGAGCGAATAACAGGCGTCACAAAAAGGTAGCAAGAACTTTTGGAACCTAAGGGTATCCTGACCATGTGTCCAAAACGAACTTGACTCTCAGAAGGTGTACAATTCAAGGTCCCAAGCCCTGACTCCTAAACCCTAAACCCTACATCCTCATCTCCAAACCCTAAACCCCTACAACTACCATAGAGGCAAGGGGCATGCCGCCCATTCCACCCATTCCGGGCATGCCGCCGCCGCCCTCCTCCTCATCATCGCCACCTTAGTTTAGGGTTTAGGGTTTGCGGGTGTGGGGTTTAGGCTGTAGGGCAATGTAAGAACCTGAACGATCGGAATTGGGTTCTGTGGCATAGTGTACTCAAATTGTCTATACATTCATAAAAGCTTTAAATACAAGGTGAGAGAACTAATAACACTTCAGGCTTCCACAGCAGCAGTAGAAAATACAAAGTTTAGAACAGCCTGGAATTTAGGTTTGTGGGTGTTGGGCTGTTGTTGGCGGATCCTGGGCATAAGATGAAAAGACGAATGCTTGGAGTGTAGGGTTGCTAGTGTATAACTTGAGCAGCTAAGAGTTTAAGGACCAGGTCTTCAATAAATTTCAGGGCTTGGGGGCTAGTGTCTAGCATATCTGTTTCCTGACTGATGGTCAGGAAACAGTTGGAAGCTTACCTTGCTGGTCCTCCGTAGAGAACAAGCAAATATACTCCCTATGTAATCACTATATAACATGTTCCCTTATTCCCTACTAAGAACCAGTTAGCCACAGTCTGCCGAGTCCGACGTGTAGATCGTTGTGGGGGTTCAACTTGAAAGTGGTGAGTCTCCCCAGGGATCCAAGAAGCCCCGTGTAGGCAATGAGGTTTACGGCTTAGGGATCCAAATAGCCCAACGTAGGGAATCTTTGCAGACGTTTCGGCCCAAAGTGTGTATTACTTGTACGCTTGGACCCTTAGAGTTTTTCGTTAAACGTTTATCAGGGCAAGGGTGTACGACTCAAGGCTTCACAGGCTCAGCAGGGCTCGCATTGATTTGTCTTCTTAGAGGCTTGTCCGTTTGGAGTGGAGAACTGTGGTTTCTTCACACCAGGTCATGGGTAACAGGTAAACACTCTAAAGACACCACCGTCTAGTATAAGGTACGCGCTTTCACCAAAATCTAACCTGGAAGTGTGGCCCGTGAACCCTTTTCATGCTTGACAGCAGTCCAGTGCGCACAGGTACTTTCTGATACTTACTGGTGGTCAGTAGGGTCCTTGACAACTTCTCTATCTCGCCCTCGAATTGCTAGAGCTTGAAACTCAAAACCTTGGCTACCTTCAGGGATATTTCTGGGTTTAGGGTATGTTAGGCAGTTCTTTCTACCAGGAGCCTCCTTGTACCCCTTAGGGTTTAGGGTTTAGGGTTTAGGGATTTATGGAGGGTTGATGGAGGGTCTAGATACCCAAATGGTGCTTTCCATAAACAGCGGACCCCAATATAGACAGCAAAATACAATACATCCTATGATAGGGAGGCCCAAAGTGGCACCCACAATCTTGGGACACCCCAAAACCTAAACTCGATCTATATATCCCTATATTACCCCTAAATGGACCCTATAACTCCGCTTAAGCGACTCATCATTTTGGGAAACCCACGAATATGAGATTTTGTCCAATCCCCTAGTGCCCCCCTTAGTAAGCTCTCTGATACTCCCCCATATAATCCGCTAGATATCCCCCCTTTTAAGGAGTTTAGACTATAGCTTATATGGTCATAACCCTTTGGAAGTTGGCTCTCTGAGCCAAAAGTCCCAACAGCCACCCTCGCGCCTCGAACCCTCAAATTCCCTGCATCTTGAACCCTAAGCAAGTAAACTCGAGCCTAATACCTAAACCCTAAATCTTAAATCCTAAACCCTAAACCCTAAATCCTGAATCTTAAACCCTAAACCCTAAACCCTACATCGAAAATCCTACATCCCAAACCCAAAACTTTAAACCCAGCCTTGAACCCTCTAGCCCTCAGAACTTGATTTTCAACAACTGGAGCCTGCACCTCAAACCCCAAACCCCAAACCCCAAACCCTAAACCCTAAACCCCAAAACCCTAAGCCCATGAGGTGGTCACCTCCGGCACCGGAGGACTCCTGCAGCTTGAACCAGGGCTTCTCTTCCTGCAGCAGGAAGTTACAGTTTAGGGTTTTAGGGTTT
>CAJNIZ010003136.1:75891-87589 GCA_905231905.1 Symbiodinium pilosum | reverse complement strand
ACTCAAAACCCTACTTAGGGGCTGTTGGGTGTTGTGGTAAACCCTAAACCCTAAACCCCCAAACCCTAAACCCTAAACCCTAAACCCAAAACCCAAAACCCCTAAACTAGCTATTACAAGGAGCTATCTGATATGACGGTAACTTAGGTCTTGCCTGCTGGCCGAGACCGTAAATACTTCTTGTACTTGTTCGGGCGGCTTGAGGTGATATCAATATGAGCCATTGTCTAAACTCCTAGTATCCCCCATAGTAACCCCTATAGTAGTCCCATATATAATCCCCTATATAGCCCCCCTTTAAGGAGTTTAGACTATGGCTCATATGACAGTGGGCGGCTTCTCAATCTAACAGCTACATGCCGCCTTGATAGGATTTCTATTTCAGCTGAGTATTGCTGAAAAATGGCTTAGGGTCTATAGGGTTTGCGTCATCCTCCTCACACAATTATACAATGACACCAGAATGTAGCGAGACCCCTGTACATCGGGAACTTACCCTAAATCTTAAGCCTTAAACCCACAGAGACTGAAATGCTGAGAAACGGTAATTGTTCATGGGCTGGTAGTGACCAACACTGAAGGGCATGCAAGGGTCACAACCCAAAACCCAAAATTATCACGGTCTAGGGCGTAGAGTTTAGTGTTTGGGGCTCATACAATCTAAGATCGTAGCCATGAAGCCTAAGTCCCTTGTTCTACCCGTGCACTCCGAACCCTAAACCTCTACACTCTAAATCGACTGCAAAAGATAAGTCCCCCTTAAGTAGATAGAAGATGGCTTTGCGTATATTAGAATAAGATCCCCCAATGCCCCATGTTCTATCTACTTAAGGGGGACTTTAATGACAAGGAGTTGTTAATCTGAGTCAGAGGTCACGTTGCTTAGGCTCTACACAATATTGCCTATACTCTCCACTTGACACCATACGTTTTGAGAAACGGACCCGAACCCTTTACATCCCGGAGTCCCTATACATTTACCCGTACACTGGATAGACAACCTAGATAACCTTCCCCTGTACTCGAACTGGACCCCAGATGTCCATTTGTTTTGGCTTTTGGCTTTGCTGTCCTATGGATACATCAACAAAAGGGGGGGACATCCAACCTACATGCTATACCCTGCACCGTATAAGCCCTACTGGAAACCTTCCACAGCATAACCCTAAACCCTAAAGGCCTGGAACATGTCCTCAGTGCAGTCATCCAAGCCATCGAGCTCGATGTAGATGCTTACCTCTCTCAGAAGGCAGATGCTTTGAGGTGTTAGGTTAGGGTTTAGGGTTTCGGGTTTATGGTTTAGGGTTTAGAGATTAGGGCTCAAGGTTTAGGGCCCTAAGGCACATTATGCTAGTCTACATAATTATATAAAATGCGGACGAGAACGGATCTGATATTGGCAGTTTTCTAGGCTTCTAGAGCAGGGTGGTTTCTGGAAAGCAGGGGTACCTTCAAGGATCCAAGGTGCCATCCTAAAAATAGAGGGAACTGAGTGGCTCTACATGTGGCAAGGGCGCAACTAAATTGATTGTGTTTCTAGGTTTGCTGGGGCTAGGATGAGGATTTTAGAGACTACCAATACTACGTTGTTTAATTGTAGGGATTGGGGTTGAGGGTAGAGGTGGTGTGAGATGAAGGATTCACGCCATGGAACTCAGAATTGAGGGCCTCAGAGGCTGAGGATTTAGGGCGTTGGAACCTGCGAAGGGACCATCCACGCAACAACACACACAGAGCGGATCCTGAACCCAACGACTCCAAACTGAGGTCTCGTCGAAAGTATGGTCTTTTCGATTCTTTTCAACATGCGGCCCCAAGCAGGACTCAGCATACCGTGCTCTTCCTCCTGCAGGTCGCATATGGCCCAGGTATATACTATAGAGCTACATTGACCCTTTGCGTTATTTGAAAGTTACATATTCGTTTGCTCTGCTAACTTGCTTTGAGAAAGCCTGAGTTCAAGCGATGGCGTTACAACCAGGAAAAATGACTAGGCCTTTTGGTGGTCGAACCTGGTATTCCCAAACGAGACTTTTAACGCATTCTATATACATATACATCTTAACATACACATATCTTATGTTATATATATATAGCAGACAGATATGTATGTACATATATATATGGAGATACAACTTCCAAACTTCAGATTCTAATCGCATACCCTCATCCCTAGGACCCTAACCCGTGAATCCAAAGCCCTGTGGCCACTGAACCCTGCATGACCTACAACCCCCACACCACACCGTGTAGATGTCCAAGCACTCAGAAGGGCCTGGCCCAAACGCATCTAGAGCACTAACCCTGAACCCTGTGTGTCCCGACCGACTATTGTATCACTGTCTGCTAGGGCTCTTTGAATTCACTTGCAGAGCCCCCAAACGCTCTTCAGACTGTCAAAGCCGCCCTGTGTAATCCTTAGATCTAAACTGGCCTCAGAACCCCACCAAAGTAGATTTTTTTTGGTTGGTATTGGGATTATGGTAACCAAAAACAATTGGAGGCACCTATAGTAAATCCTCAGCCCTACACTGAAACGCCTGAACCTTCAACCCGGATTCGTAAACACTAACTCTTCTTCCCACCCTTCGAATTCTTAAACTCCAAAATTTCAAGGGCCTGCTTCTTGCCATCGCCCCAGCTGTACTTGGTGATGGCGTCTCCAGAGCTGCTCATGTCCTTTACGAACTTTAAGCATTGGATTGTGATTTCAGAATGTAGGGTTCAGAGTTTAGGCCGTGGAGTCGAGAGTCGGAGTAGAGTCGCACCCTAAACCCTAAACCCTAAACTGGTCTGGGCTTGGGGCTTGGAGCTGACAGTTCAGGATCTGGGACTTGGGCTTCGCGTGTAGGGTGCAGGATTTCGATTGAGGGTTTATCATGGGTTCAGCTAGTACCCCCCTCTATACTCCCCCCTGTAGGTTAATTAAGGGGGATCCTAGGGGGGGGGGTAGTATAGGGGGGTACTAGTTGAACCCATGAGGTTTATAGTTTGGTATAGGCTTCAGCGTTCAAGGCCTCGAGTTGCTCCACATGGGCCTTGGAGTTTCAGGGTTTAGTTTTATACGAGCCATACTCTAAACCCCTAGTATGTCCCTTCATAACCCCCATAATTGCCCCCTGTATAATGCCCTGTATCACCCCCTTTAAGGAGTTTAGACTACAGCTAATATGGTTTGAAGTTTCTGTGTTAAGGTGCGCGGTTTCAGGTGTCAGGGAGCTTCGGCCTTCAGGTTTGCCGGGTTCGGTTCCTTTCGCAAGCGGTATACAAGCGCTAAGGGGGGGGTCCCTAATAAGGATTATAGTATATTGTGGTGTTTATTGGGGTCCCGTGATTTAGGGGAATTCCCCTAGGTAGGTTCCTTTAGCAAGCGGTATAGAAGTTTTCAGGGGGTGGGGGGTCCCTCATAAGGATTAAAGTCTATTGGATATTTGTTGGGGTCCCGTTGTTTAGGGGAATTTCCCTAGGTATCAGGGGCCCCCGATTCTGACAAAGACGCACATATTGCCAAGTCAAGAGGAAAGTCGCATCCCAAAATGAGCTCCGCTCGACCCTGGGCACCAAGCGAAATTTCTGGCTTCTGTCAGACCTACTACATTCGACGAAACACACCCTAAACCCTAAACCCTGAACTCTACACCCTAAGGATCCTGTTCAAAAGAGCTGTCTATGGCCTTTTGAACAGCTCCATGTTCAAAGTAGCAATAGCACGAGTATTGCTGATAACCAAAAATCAGGGTAATAGTACTTCCTAGTCCAAGTACCAGTACCCAATAGCAACAGCAATGCGACTACTGGACTTTCAACCTCTAAAACCTACACCCTGAACCGCACTAGTCTGGGTTGCTGTTAAGGAACTTAATTTAAGTTACTATGTTGGGGAAACCCTGTTATTTACTATATATTCCCACTATGGTAACTTAACTTAAGTTCCTTAACAGCAACGCAGTAGTCGTTTGGGGAGGGTGAACCCTAAACCTGCCTTGTCAGCGTCAGTGTTGGACTTCTTTTTGTCGTCCCACTGGTACTTTCCAGTGACGGTGCCCTGTTGCTGTACATAGGCTTTGGAGCTACCCCCGGTTTAGGGTTCAGGGAGTTTCAATTTTCAGGTTTTGGGATTGTTGTAATTGTATCCTGCATGATGGTCCAGGGATGTGGGTCTGGGATTTGGAGTGGCCATCAAGGGTTTCGATGTTCGATTCAAGTTGTTGGCTTGATCTTTGGCTCCAAGATTTTGAGCTACGCGGTTTAGGGCTTAGGGTTTACTCTAGGGATCCAGGGAGCCCAACATAGATGATATTTACAGACTTTCGGGCCCAACGTAGGTCTCATTTGTATACTTGGATCTGAAGGGTTCGGTAACAACAAGTTCGTGAATTTTGCACATGCCCCCTCCATGTTTCATAAAACTATGCTGGGGCGGACGCGTCATTGTTGAGATCTTCGAAGAATTCCACTTTGGCTCTTGATCTCCTCATGGAATCTTTGCTGCTGTTAGGTTATTGCTGCTGCTACTGTTAAATCAATTTTTGCAGATTGCTAGCATGCCAATACATCCACATTATAGCGTATCTGGTCTGATATTAAGCTTGGTTGGCCGCGCCTTCTGCATGGCTCCGCAACCTCGACGCCTTCTTCCACAAAGCGAAGTCAGAAGCCCCTTTCCTTGAGCCTCAAACCCATTTCCCAAAGTGCAAAAAACACAGACACACAAAAAAAACACGACCTGCATGGTTCTTTCTGAACATAATTGCCCGACGACACCTTAACACAAGATCTCCATAATGCCCTTGGAACCACTCTGGGATTTCCAGGAGCTGCCCATTCATAATCTGTCATGAAATGAAATCCGAAGTCCTGCTATTTATGCAGATATTTGGAGGTTTCCCAAATTTGGGGGTCCCTATAATAAGGACAATAGTATATTGGGGTCTATATTGGGGTACCCTACTTTTGGGAAACTACCACATATCCATAAAACCATTCCAGTAGCGGCATTAACGAAAAAACTGAACTCAATCTCCGAAGCCCAGGTTGAGCCGTAAGACGCTCTAGTTTGGGTACTGCCCCCACCCATATTAAGGGCTATATAACCATACTATAATTATTGTCCAACTGTTACTGAGGGGGGGGGTGTACTGAAGCTCTAGTAATTAACCCACAAACCCTAAAACCAAGACACTAAGTTTGAATCCTAAACCCTAAGGCCCAACAAATCCCCAAAATGAATCCCAAATCCAAAGCCCAAAGCCCTACATGTGGATCCTGAACCCAAAAACCACAAGATTTGAATCCTTAGCCCCAAGCATCCCTAAACCCTTAAACCCCTCAACCCTAAACCCCAAACCCGAAACCCTTGACCCTGTGCCGTTGGACTCATCGCCTCCCACTTGGCCGGAGCATCCGTCAATGCCGCCTCGGAGGAGCCGACGCTTTAGGGTTCAGAGGGTTGAGGGTTGTTTAGAGTTTAGAGGCTTAGGGTTTAGGGTTTAGGGGTTTAGGGATTAGGGTTTAGGGTTTGGGGTTTAGGGTTTAGGGCTTTGGTTTGGGGTAGGGGCTCGGGCGCATGTATTAAGTCTTGTGCCGGCTAGTGTCCCCAAAGTGCCGTATGTTTTGTTATTAGGGCGATGTAGCGTAATGCAAGATTTCCTCCATCCACTGGAGGGTGTAGGGCTTGGACCCGAGCTATGCTGCCTCAAGCCCCCTGGGCTCGAAGTGCATAACCTGTGGGTCCCACTGTCAAAAATAAGTGCCCACTTTGAACGGTTTGAGCCCTAAGTAGAGAAAGTTGATGCTCCCATAGCAAAGAGTTAGTTAGAGCTTCAGGTGCGGGATCTGCGGCTCACATAGCAGCCTTCCTTGCGATTGTACACAAGGGTCAGCTAGGGAGAAGAAGCATACTGGGCTGGGTTGTTGTAAAGGAACTTAATTTAAGTTCCTATATTTGGGAAACCATATTAATTACTATATACACCCATTATGGTAACTTAATTGAAGTTCCTTAACAGCAACCAGCTGGAAGTCCTTTGCTGGGCTGACTTATGACTTAGCTGCTCAGTGCTTGGGGTTGGTTTGTTAAAGGTTTTGAGGGGGCGAGGTTTCTGAATTCAAAGGCCCCAACCGCGTGGTCATAATCTGAAATGAAGGTGTTTTCTGCCTGTGCCTGTGTACTTAGCAATGGGTAGTTTCTGCCTGTGCCTGGGTGTTTAGGAATGGATAATTGTCAGAATCTTTGATGTTTCGGGGAAGTCAATGCAACACTACATTGTCACAACATTAACGCGCCCCCAGGCCCCGAAAACATTGATCATTCTGTTTTAAAACAAATTGTTTTAAAACAAATTAAAACATTATAGAACTATAGAGATGCTGTCTATTGAATAACTGCATTTAGTGCAAGGTGTTGGCAGGGTGGTTAGAATTGCTGGGAAGGGGTTAGCACCAATGGGAACCCACGCTCCAAATGGTTCTGATCATGTTTCGCAATCAGCAGTTTGAACGATCATCTGGCAACTGATGGATACCTAGACTCCTTTCATAACCCAAAATGTCCCTGGGGGTCCCCAGTGCACCCTGTTTAGAAAGTCCCCCTGTGTGGTAACAAGCCTAGACCAGGAACCGGGTTCAAAGCTAAATTGGATACAACGTTTAGATCTTCCTCAAACCTTGAGCCTCAGGTCTCAGGCCTGAACTTGCTACAAAATCACAAAAGTTGCCACAACAGAAGTCCAAACCCAAACTCACCGTAGTGCTGTGGCTATGAAAAGCAAGAAAAACCTTTTACACCCCCCTGACGTCAAATTCCCTAAGGATGCGGCGATGCCAGGCAGGACCTAGCTCCAGGGGCATTAAGCATCATAGGGGATATATTGGGGGTAATTTAGGGATAACGGAAAAATGGAAACTACTATATTGGGGTCATCGATCGTTGGTAGCTTTTCAGGGTAGACAAATTCTGCTTGGGGTACATGAGGTTGACATGAGTAGGCTTGGGATGTAGGGGGGGGTGCTCATCATGGGAGTTCTATGCCCTAAGAGCCTTAGATGTAATTGGCTTTTTGGGGTGTTTCAGGTTTAAGCCTTGAGATCATTCCCCTCGCCGAATCCTCTAGTATATACAACCCTCTAGTATATAACCCCTAGATAACCGCTATATAGTAGTTTTCATTTTCTTTTCTATGGTCCCTAAATAACCCCCAATATATACCCTATGATCCCTATATAACCCCGGACCCTAGGCTCTCAGCGCCATGCCTCTCAACCAGCCTGGCCTAGATTCACAAATTCCTCAACTCCCAAAGCTTTGGATTGCAAACCAACGGTCTTGAAGTCTACAACGTGCAGCATATCCTAGCTAACTCTGCTGTTTTGTGCTTCACAAGGTTTGGAAGACCATCAGAAGACAATTGATGTCATTGCAGGCGCGTCTTGCAGGACCTGCTGGCCGGTTGAACAGCGTGCAGGTTGTGGCATTTGGATCCAAGGTCCAAATCAACTTAGCATCGCAACAGTTGGGGGGAAACCATGTGGCGCATGAGTCCAAACACCAAGCAGGACAGATTGTGGCAAGCCCTAAAATCCAAACAGCCCAATGTAGCTAATATTTACAGGCTGTTGGGCCCAATGTAGGTATTCTCCGTATACTTGGGTCAAGGAGTACCGTGTGGTTCGTATCCCATGCCAAACAGTCTTGAAACAGGACGGACGCGAAAGCCAGCTTCTAGCACCTTGCCTGGACTTTTCTTCCGGTGGTTCGTGGGGACTAAGGGAATATAATCCCTAAAAAGGGATGCCGTTATTCCCTACTAAGCACCAGTAAGTTCTCTTACTTGTGCGATCTTCATCATCTGCGAGAAACGCTCTGCCAAACACATGCCATTTGAATGAGTGTCTGCTGATTGAGTTTCATTCCGCAGCCTCTTTAGTGGAGGGGGCCATGGCACAAACAATAACTGTCACTCTTCAATATACAGTCACCCCCTCAGTTTGCTGCACAATTGAAATTGAGAAAGGTATGAAACCCCGCTTTAATCCTGGAGTTTGTATTGCTTTTCCTGTTCCTTAGTATTCGTACTAGCAATAAGATTACCATTGGTATCCGTATCTTAACAATAGCGCTTGCATTCGCATTGGTATTCGCACTCATAGTAGTTGAATTGTGCCCTCTTATTCTTATCAGCAGTAGCACTAGTAGCATTAGACTTCTCACTGGCATTAGCATTCGGATTAGATTTGGTACCTTGTAACCCTTACACAAGTGGAGTATAATGTTCCCCAAACCCTTTTCAAATCATGTAGGCCCCTACATACATACACCTCAATAGATCCAGTTTCCATGACATTGCGCCCCGTCTGTTCCACTTGTTTCTCCATGAAATTAGACCCTCAACCCGAAACTCCAGACCCTAAACATCAACATCCTAAGCCGTAAACCTAACCCTACACCCATGAACCCCAACCCTAAACTCCAAACCCCACACCCAAAACTTGCCCTAAACCTAACCCCTAGACTTAACCCTGACACCTCACAACAACATCAACCCCAAACCCTACACCCTAAACCCTACTCTAATTCTATCTATCATATGGCATTTTAACCTAGACCTCAAAACCAAAAGGCCTAATTCAAGGCTGTAATCCCTGTGTATCCCTTTAACTCTAGGCCCCAAATCCTAAACCCGTAAACCCCTAATCCCCCAAACCCCAAACCCTTAAACCCTTAACCCTAAACCCCTAAACCCCAAACCCTTAAACCCTTAACCCTAAACCCCTATATATAGTACCCTAAAACCTAAATAAAGTAGCTTCCATTTTCTTTTCCATTATCCCTATATAACCCCTATATAACCCTATACAATATAGTAATGTTACCAGAGTCAGGCCTTGCCCTCCAAGAGCTCCAGCGAGGCGCCCCCGCCCGTAGACACGAAAGACACCTTGTCCTTGCTTGGGTTAAGGGTTTAGGGTCTAGGGATTTAGAGGGTAAGGGTTTAGGGATTCAGGGTTTAGGGCTTAGGGTTCAGGATTTAGGGAATTGAAATTGAGGATTTAGAGGGTTTGGGCTTGGGGTTGAGGGCTTAGGCTTGTTGGGCTTGGTGTTTAGGGTTTAACTCCTGGAAATGGAGGACACCTGGAGACCGCACAGGGTTTAGGAATAAGAAGGTGGCATGGGGGTCGATTATTGGGATTGTATTAGGATTACTTTCAAAATACCAATACGGAAATTTCCAATACCGAGAGGGTCCAGCATAATAAAACAACAAGTATTTGGGATTTGGATACTAGTGTGAATAGCCATAGCACAGATTTTGTCAAACCCTTATGTAATACTAGGTGCTTGGACGCTTGCACCTTGAGGGAACCGTTGCCACAAATTAAGTGCCTATGCGGATATGTAAGGGTCCATAGGGTTTGGGGATGAGGGCGTAGGCTGTCAAACGTCCCAAACGATGATGATCCTCATGCCGGCCCATACCTGTTAATTACACACCCCTTAAGGATGTCAGAAACCTTACTACAGCGACCCAAAAAAGGGGGACCCCCTGGTGTGCGCATGTGGGTGTAGGGCCCCCAGGCGGTTATAAGGTTTGGGGCGCAGGATTAGACGGCGTGAAAGGTTCAGGGTCCTTTTGTAGTGCGTCGTGCGTTTTCCAAGTTGCAGTGCTTGAGGGTTCAATTTGGAGTTTGGGTGTTTTTGGGTTAGGGGGAAACATGGTCACTGCAGCCGTTTTTGTGTCTTGCCATTGTCTGCTTGCGTGGTTGGTTGGTAGCGGTGTGTGCACTTCGATACATGAGAGAAAGTGATCATGGACTGCATATGTTGCAAGAAGTCATGCTGTCAGTGCAGCGATTGATAGCATTCACGTCCGTTGTGTCACCTGCATCTGTGATCAGTGCTGTTCATTGCTGTGCTGTAGGTGCGAGCGATTAACAAGCCTTGTCGCGTCATATCTTTTGGCGGCTGCTGTCGTTGGCCATGAGGAGAACCCTTTGAATCCGAGTGTACAAAGAATACCTACAGTGGGCCCCAAAGTCTATGAATATTTCCTACATTGGGCAATTTGGATCTCTTGGGGAATTTATAGAGCTGCTTGCGGAACTGCTGTCACGACCGTGGCCACTGGCCGCTAGTTTTTGTTTCGGGGACCATACCACGTTGCTTGGTGTTCTGGAATGGCGCCATACCACACATATGGGGTTATAGGGTTTATATAGGGGTTCTGCAGAGTTGCTTTCAGGACCTTAATATCAAAATACCATGGCACGATATTACGGTAACTTCGTTTATACTCCTTAGCAGCAACCCAGTCACTACAACACCCCTTCACCCTAAACCCTAAGCCTTAAAATCCTAAACCCTAAGCCTGAAACCCTAAGCCCTGAACCCTGATCCTTAAACCCTATAAGTTTCCTGTTCTGGGCGCGGAGCTCAATGGGGGCCCGAGTTTCGCTGCAGGGCATGAAGAGGGCTCTAGGACACCCCTAGGGCCTGCATGGTCTCAGTAAGTATATGAGCTGTACTCTAAACTTCTAGTATCCCCCTTAATAATAACCCTACCGTATAGTATATAGCCCCATTGAAGGAGCTTACACAATTGACAATAGCTCATATTCCGTATTCCGACAAACTGTAGCTAGAATGCTACCTGCTACCTATAAGAAGCGATAAGATCCAAAGGGATCGTACAGGGACTACTTTGAGACACTCCATTCCAGCATATCTTGTTCAATCCTGCTGCAGTTTGCCTGTGGGGTTTGGGGTCGACGTCTGCGCTTAGTACAGGACTGGTATCCTAGTTTGGGGGCGGGGTCTTGGGCGTAAAGCCTGGGCCATACAATTACTAGTGCTGCTTTGCAGTCTGGGAAACAAATCCTGTTCTTGCAAACTGGCTCCAAACTCTGAACATCTGCGAACCCCTTATGTCGCGCCTCCATGTTCCACTTGGCCGCTGCAGTGGCGGAGTCACCGCCGCCGATGATGCCCACACCGCCTGGGGTTTCCACAGACTCCCAGACCTTCTCGAACGACCCGAATATAATTTCTTCATGTTGGATGGCTAGCATTTAGATCATGTTGAAGCAAGACACGCATGACTGTTTTGTACATGTCCATGCAGGTATGCTACATAAACAACATAGAGTGGGTTTGCCCTACTGCAGGTAAAGGTCGTGTACCTGGTGTACCTTGCTGTGTATCTGCCTGAAGCGAAAGCTTTCTGGATGCCAGCCTTTCAGTGTTTCTAATCATGGATCACGAAACAGGTCATGGTCTATGATTTCAGATTCTCATGCCACAGGCAGGCTCTTGTATGGGGTTTAGGGTTCAGTATGCGTGCCGCTTGAAGTTTCTCCCATGATCCCTGCAAAACTTTAGCCGCAGAGACCCCAACCTGGCCTGCGACGCCTGAAGCAACTGCCCAACACTATTCAATGTATAAATAGGGGGCATGCTACACTGCAGCCATATAAGGAATCAATTCTATGCAGTGCCGCGATACAAAATACCTACGGATCCATGTATGCGAGCCTGGAAGGCCCCTTGGCTGAAGAATATCAAGCCCTAGCCCCTATAAACCTACTGACAAGCCCAAATCCTAAAGCGCATCCCGGTAACCATCCGCAAGCCCCACACCCTAGCAACAGGCGCACGATTTGTTTTTAATGTTTTTTTGTTGGTGTGGCGGGGGGGGGGGGGGGG
>CAJNIZ010003136.1:40033-75863 GCA_905231905.1 Symbiodinium pilosum | reverse complement strand
GGGAGTTTCCCAAAACAGGGGGACCCCAATATAAACCCCAAATACTATACGTAATCCTGCTTAATGGGAGCCCCAAAACGGTACCTTTGATCTTGGGAAACCACCATTTAAGGTTTAGGGTTGCTCTACAGGAAGTGGGTTGGCATTTTTGGCATCTTTTGCTCCTCATAAGGACTCATAAGGACACTGCCCTTGCTGAGTCCTGACACAAAAAAAAATCGTAATAGCACCCTAGGAGAAGGGCTGCCTGCTCCTCATGGAATAACGTAGAACCGTAGAACCCTAAACCCTTAATCCCCTAAACCCCTACATGATTTAAGCTTCTACTGCTGCCTTTGAAGATGCTCAGATCATGAACTGTTCTCAAAGAGCAGCTCCTCAAATAATATGTGCTGTTTGAATAGGGATTGTGGGGGTCCCCTTAAACTCATGTGGTGGTTTCCACAAATGGGGGAACCCCAATTTAGAGCCAAAAATACGATAGTTCTTTCTATGTTGGCCCTTAGAAGGTACCCCTAGTTTTGCGAAGCCCTCATGTTAACTATCAGGTAAATTTGGGGAAGAACCATGGTCTTTCTGAGTTTCGTGCCGCTGGCATGCAGGTCGGCCACAGCATCCAAGAGGGCCTTTTTCAGGAACCCGGTTAGCAGGTGATGCAGGTGCGTAAAGCGTGGAGTATGGTTTGGGGGTGTACCCTACGGGTCCACGGACCCAAATAATAGGGTTTTGGGGCCCAAATACTCTAATATGAATGGTATTCGGGCCCTAAAGCCCTACTATTTGAGTCCTTGGACCCTTAGAATACTAGACGATTTCTATATCAGGGAAGAATGTTGGTAGTATTCAGCCTTCCACAGTACAGACTTTGGCGACTCGGGATGCTGGCTGAGGGCGTAGGGCTTTTGATAGGCTGTAGTGCCTGGAGTTTAAAGTAAGCTTGGGTGTCTCCGGTCTACAGTAGTTGCCTTAGTACCGGAACTTCCATTTGAGGAGCTTTCTTGTCTCCAAAGCTCCCATATCACGGCTGAAATCGAGTGTACGCGCGAATTAAATGGACCACAGGCTCCTGTCATAATCTTTGTGTCCTCTCTATACTAGCACGTGAGCAAGCATTGAGGTCATCAAACGCGTGAAAGATGAGTGTAACATGCGTACAGTATGCCCCGAATGCTAGAGCCGGGCTAGCAAAATAGAAAAACAAGAGTTGAGTTAGGTTGAGGAACAACCTGTCAACTGCTTTGCGCGTTGTCGCTCTATGAGCCTTTAAAAAGCATGTTCTGAAATCCCGGCTCGCAAACGTCAAAACTAGCTCCCACATTTGATAACAGGGACAATGTGGGGAAACTGGGGACCAGGACTCTCCTTATACCCTTAGATAGGGGTATATGGGGCCTGATGAAGGATGTGCACTTCACCAAGGATTCGCGGGCCCCGCGGGCCTAGCGATATAATAACAGAAGCAGCCCCTAGCAGTCAAGGGTCAAAGTCTGTAGGAGCTTTAAACAAAAACTTAGCCAGAAGGAGAGATGAGCTTACTCTATGTTGGGGACTATATGCCTGAAATGGTTTCCCCCTTCGACATGCAGGCAACGGACGGCACAAGAAGCAAACGAAGAAGCTACATGAGCTGCAGTCAGTATTGCCCAGATCATTAAGGAACATGGGTTCCTTATTTGGGACTATCTTAGTGACTATACTCAACTACAAGAGGGACCCCTATGTCCACTGTTGAGGATCCCTGAATAATAAGGCTCATATTGACAATAGCTCACATAGTCAAAGCAGGACGAGATGTCATGCCCTGCCGGCAGCAGAAACATTGGGAAGCACGAAGAAGAAGTACCAACCTCAACCCGAAACAAAGCCTGTAAACCTTAAAAACTGAACCCTATGACCAAAACCACCCAAAAGCCTGTAAACCCTAAAAACTGAACCCTATACTCCTAGTAAAGTTTACCATACCCCACACCTTAAATTGGGTTGCTGTTTGGGAACTTAAGCTAAGCTACCATGATAGGGGTACATAGTAAGGAATAGCTTTTCCTTTTATATAGTCACTTAGCTCCATAATATGGGTATAAAGTCAGTAACACGGTTTTTCCTGTTAATAACAACTTAGTTCAAGTTCCTTAAAAGCAACCCAGTAAACCCCAAACCCTAAACCCTAAACCCCTGAAGCCTAAACCCTACCCTGGGCTGGGATTTGGCCTTGGTCCCCTTGGAGAAGTTGTCAAACTCGAAGACCCCAGCTGGTCCATTCCAAACGACCTGGGAGGTCCCTAAACCCTAAGGCGCTAAAGCCTAGAATTTGGGTACTGCCCCCCAGTAACAGTCTATATGAGGGGTCCTATTAAGGGCTATATATAACCCTAGTATAATTATTATCCAGCTGTTACTGAGGGAGGGCAGTACCCAACCTAGAATGCACGGTCTACCCACTACCCAGCTTTTTTGGAGGATGCAAGAATTCCATAAGAGCCCATCGTAACCACTACAGAATCTCTAAATACTTTGCCCATGCTTTTTCCTTGAGGCTCTAGTTCTTAGGTAGGGGCTAAACAGTAAAGGGATTGCCTTGATAACTTCCCATATCCTCAAGTTTGAGCAAAGGCAATAGGCTCTTTACAAGAGACCCTATCATAGTCCGTATATTTTGATTACCGTTCCCCCATAACCCTACACCCTAAACAGTGAATTAGAATCTGTGACTTGGCTGTTTCTCAAGTTCAGGTCACGTTGATCTTACCTTGATTTTATGAGGGTCTTGGGCCCAATATAATCCCCATATACTCTAGTAGCTTGCGTTCTCTTTTCCACTATTCCCTATACATCTAACCCGATGTATACTAGTATTTGGTTAATTTGGCGTTAGAGGCCTTCATGACGGAAATAATGGAGAATTCAATGGAAAGTCAGCTGGCGAATAACATGAAAAGCGTGGGCTGATCTATCACCAACATGAGATGCTGCCGGGCAAGCCCAAGCATGACCCACACGGCTTAGGGTCCTGGGAAGTCTTACAGGGCCTTGGGGTCAGGAGATTTCGGTACTTTCGATTGTCCCTGACATGTCTGACAAATGTGTGGATCGAGCGGGTTGAGGGGCTCGGTCAGGGTTCAGAGGCACCTTCCATAAACATCGTAAGCATCAGAGCGGTTACTTGGGAATGGGGGAATGGATCCTTGTACTAGTCTTTATATAAGGGTGTATCAGGGCCATATACCAGTCAGGGAGTAAAACCTGAGGTGACGAGTCAGTGCTTCCAATGCGGGATTTTGATTATGTATGTGAAGATGCTTTTCTATATATGGGCATCAATGGTTGCCAGTACCATTTGCTGGATTTCTTAGATTGAGGTTTTCTGGAGGTACCCTATACCACAAGTATACAAGGACTAGGGCGTCTCTTTTTGCAACTGTCTAGGCCCTAATGGCACGCTTGGCTTCAGGTTAGACTGCATGATCGCACCTCAAACTGCGAACCTGATTGTCCTTCTTGTTCCCAGCGTGATGGGGAAATTATGTTCTAGCGATTCAAATAGCCCAATGTAGGTAATATTTCCAGATGTTAGGGCTCAATGTAAGTATTTGTATACCTACTTGGATGCCTTTTTAACACCTATAAAAAGCACGGCTGCCACTTAATGGTCCATCTTCTTTTTCATTTGGTTCTCCACGATTGGCATTATTTGTATACGTGCATCCCTAGGGATGTTAGCTTAGAATGTCACAAATCTACAGCTCTAAACCACTCCGAGCTAATCTTGGAACCAATGCCAGGTTTCTTGTTAGGGTTTAAGGTTAAGGATTTAGGGTTTAGGGCTTTGTAAAGCCAATGTCCGTAGCTGTTCTGAAGCCCCACAACCTAAAGCTTACAACCCTGAATTAAACCCCAAGCGCCACACCCTGATCCCCAAACCTTCGACCTTGAACCCTTAGCCCCAAACCCTGGCCCATGAAACCTCGGAAGAAACTGGCATGGTTCGGGCAGAACTTAGGCGTCTGCCGTCTTCGCTCCCTTGACAGTGTTGGCGAAGAGCTCCATACCTCAGGTGCGCACATCTTGTGTTGTCAGGTTGAAAGCTGTTAAAGGTCTGGGCTTGTCTCTAACTGGCCTCTGGACCCTGAACGGTGAACAGCCACAAGGGAACACAACAGCGATATAGCCCTAATTTCAGGAATTAATAAATACCAAGGGTTCCAGGTTCGAGGAAGGCTTAGACTAACAGCGCCCATCACAAATTATGCAGGTAAACTAGCATCATCTGTAGGGCCTTTAGGCCTGCTGTGAAAAGCTAGGTGCAAGGTACTCCTAGGCACTCCTTGCAAGTTATGGTGCCATAGTAGACCACGGTCATGCAGGATTTGTTGTACCAACAGCATGGCGCTGGTTCTGAACAGCGCTGAGATGTGATGAACTTCGTGTGGAGCAACCGGAGTGTCACGGCAAAGGCTTTCAGAATTTCACAATTACTTCGGAAGTCACGGCATACCTAGAGAAATCTGATCACTGGACCGGATGTAAAGAAACCCAAGTATCAGGTACAAAGCCTAAAGGTACATTGGCCACTCCAGGCGCATCCGATGACTTTGCCTGCTCGAACCCGCCTTTGGGAAAAACAGCCCTCTAGCTAAATCTGGCCCACCTGGACTCAAGTTGGGAGAGGGAAAAGGAAACTCGGTAGCTGAGAACACGAGCTGTATGAGGAAGTCTACGTAAAGCATTAATTGCTACAGCAGCCATCTTCAGCGAGGGCGATCGTGGGTTCAGGAGCTTCAGGGTATTGTAGGGGCCTAAATCTACACATATCATATCACATTGGAGGTAACCCATAGGTACCATGATTTGATTGTTCTAGGAGTTCAGGACCACAATATTGGCAATTATTCAATCTTGAGCGCTACCGTCCTTCTACCCAGACCGGGAGGCTACTTAACAAATATACAAGAGAGTAGGAAACGAATGGAAATTTCATCTACCTCTTGCAGTTGGCTTCGGACGGAGTCGTTGGGAAAACTATAGCCCTAAAACCCAAAACCCAATACACAAAAACAACTTAATCTAGGCACTAAGTCTATGTCTGAGGTCCTAAGCCCAAAGCACCAGACCAAAAACCCTAAGCCGCAAACCCTAAACCCCAAACCCTAGGCCCCAAACCATAAACCCTAAACCCGAAACCCCAACCCTAAACATTAAACCAAAACTCCCAAGCGTAAATAACTAGACCCGAAGCCCAACGAGCTGAGAAACTCTTGGGGCCGCAGTCCATGCCTGCTTCAAAAAGGGTTTAGGGTTTAGGGGTTTAGGGTTTTGGGGTTTCAAAATTAGGGTATTGGTTTTCAGGGTTTGGGGTTGCTAGGGAGAAGAGGATTGAGGCTTGCTGATGTTCATTGGTTTTGCGGTAGTTCATTGCTTAAAGCTTCAGGCAGAGGGCATGCCTTCTAGGGTAAGGGTCTAGGGTTTAGGGGTGTAGGGTAGGGTTTAGGGTTTAGGAGTTTAGGTTTCAGGTTTAGGGCTGAGGGCTTAGGGCTTAGGGTTAAGAAGTTTCTCTAAATTCGACTTACATGATCGGACGTAGAGACCTGGAACAATCCCTTCATACCAATTATCCCTGTAAGGTCCCTAAGAATCTCCCCGCTCTGAGAATCCCTGTTGAATCCCTTTCCTCTGAGAACAACCCCCCTCAACAAGAGCACCATGATTCTTAACTGGAAACATGTATGATTAGGGTTTTTTATAGAGGAGGGGATCATGAGATGTATTCTACTTGCTAGCTGTTGATGCGGAACAGGCATATGGATCCCTAAAGTAGCCCCCACATGTCTCCCAATACATAGAATTAGGGCTTAGGGTTTAGATTCAGCTTCAGAGGATTTTCCACTTAGAGAACCCCCTAAGCCTTAACCTTCAACTTTACTTATGAAGAGGGCTTGGGAGCAAGCTTAAGCCATTGCTTTCAGCTTCAAAACCAGGGAGTTTCCCAAGACTAGGCGTACTTTTCTGGGTGTTATATAGGCGTATATAGGGATACATAGGGTTCACGGCTTAGGGATTAGGATTCATAATTCCCAAAATTGGCGGTACCTGTCTTGGGGTCCCCATAGCAAGGACCGTAGTACTTGGGGGTCAAAATTGGGGTCCCCCTGCCTAGGGAAACTACCAACAATCCCTGAGCATCCAAGGGCTCTAAGGTTGGAACTATGGGCCCCCAGTACAGGGATTAGGGTTTTGGGATTAATTAGGGTCTAAGGTTTAGGTTACGGGATTAAGGGTTTAGGGCTCTTCGGTTGGAACGATGGGCCCCCAGTATAGGCCCTTAATCCTGGGGTCCTTCTCTACCTGGTATCAGCATGATACCCAATGAAGCCCGACAAGCGAAACTAAGAGCCCATAGTTCGGACCCAGGTAAACCCTAAACCCTAAACCCATTACAGGCCCATGGCTAGGACCTTGAGAAGTGCCCCAACCTTCTACCAAGCCCCTATCAGATTGCAGTATTTGGGGCTACTACCCGGATCATGGAGACGGCTTCATAGCAGGAGAGGTCTGGACTTGGATTTCAGGGTCCCAAGCTTGGACTGTCCAGGTCACGGCCACCAGTGCGGTTCATGTGGAGACCGAAAGGATCACAATCCACGCTTGAAACAAGTAATTGCGGAGCTTGCCGGCCTCAAGCTCCCCACAGTACTGACCTTTTGCCCCTTTTCCGGTTTCGTCCCCCAAAAAAGTAGAGGTTGACAGTCCAAAGGGTGACTGACACAACCAGAGCACAAGAAGCAATAAATATGACTCATATTGAACCCTTTGGAGCCCTAAACCCTAACTAGTCTAGGAACTCTCCCTCTTCTCACGGAACTGAACCCAATCGCAAAGGCCTTCCCATCCTTCCCTATGCTACTCCTGGCTTAAGGATAACTGGAAGAATTTGAGTCTAAGGGGGAAGAGCTCAACTCTGATCCCAGAAAATCCTACACGCCCAACCAGCTTGATAGCCTCAAAACCCTAGGCCCTAAACACACTAAACCCTGAACTCTGAACCTTAAACACCCTAAAGCCTGAACACTTTTCAATCCCTATATAGCCCTCAATCCCTTTAAAGGTATTCCTAATTTGGGCAAACCATTGAAGACCTCACTGGTTCTTAGGGGGGAATGAGGGGAATTGAATCCCTATGCCGTCCCTCTATAACATATTCCCATGTTCCGTACAAATTCTAAGCCCTAAGCCCTGAAGCCTACATACCCCCTTATATGTATTTTCTTAATCCTAGATCCCTTTTAAGAGTACCCCTACTTTTGGTTAACAACTCCTAGACCCTAAACCCTAAACAATTCATGGAAAAAACGGCCTTCCCACCCATCAGGGATGCCCTCCTCGCGGGTGGCGAGCTTGGTCTCCTCACGCAGACGCTTATCGCTTGGCTTTTTGGTGGCTGGTAGGAATACAGGAAGTAGTACCCTAGGGCTCCCAGTTACCTAAATAATAGGCTACTTTGCGATACTCTTTAGGAGCAAAGGAAAATACTTGCAGAGCATTTGAACAGCATGCTGACGAAGGACGATCATACACACTCCTACTTAAATTGCGCATATCCTGTTGGCCAGCGCAATTTTGGCAGTGGTTCAAAAATAGGGTGACGTCTTGACGTTACAGGGCCGACTGGCTCAGAAATCTCAAAGCAGTACCCAAACTGCCAATTCCTAATGTTGGGTTAATTATTGATTATAAAGGGGGTGGTAATGATAACGTTCCTCTCGCCATAGAAAATCCTGAGATTTGGGATTTCAACTTGATGTTAATCGCGAATCTATGATTTACTTGATTTGCCAATACACTTACTGGGCGTTCATGGGGTGCCTAGTATAAAAGGGTAGTGATAACAAGCTCCCCGGCCTAAAAGTCAGGGAAAAAAACATTATTCGCAATCAAAATCACACTAAGAATCCTACTCCTACTCCTACTGCTCTTACTTCTACTCCTACTCCTACTCTACTCCTACTCTTACTCTTACTCCTACAGCGAGTACAGGCCCCAGAGCTTTTATTACGACTCCCAATTTTCTGGACCTTTTTTTCGAGATTGGTCCGCCCGAGTATCCCGGGGTCCGAGTTATCATAAGGAACCCGACATATGAGGATTTGTGACATATCGACGAGCTTGTATTTGGAAAAAAAATCCAAACAACACCTTAAAACCTAAACCCCAAACCCCAAACCCTAACCAGCTAAGACAACGGGTCCAGCATTGTTGGAGGGCTGTTCTGCTGAGTCGGATCTTCAATTGATATCAAATCCAGCAGTACCTGAAAACACTGAACTCCCCGTATAATTAGGGTTTAGGGTAAAGCTCCCCAAGTATAAGATACTTAGGGCTATGTAGGATTTTTAGCATCCACTGTTGCACAAGGGCTGTCTGACTGCTTCTGGACTTTCTGGTAGTTTAGCATTTGGGATTTAGGGAAGGAAAAAGGAATGCATGATAGGAACGATTATAAGGGACGACCCATTCCTCCATTCCTTAGGATTACTAAATAGGTTGTTTCCAAAAATGTTTGGTAGCCCTAAAGATGATTAGGTGCCGTAATATGACCTATAACCAAAAGGAGCCCATAGTTTTGAGAACAACCCAAGTAGCAGCAGGTAGAGGTTTGGGAGGCAACCACCTGCTGGCGCCCAAGGAGCAACTTGATACTTTCTCTTCTTACGCAAGGGATCCAAAGTATCTACCTGGTACAGTGCAGGGTTTCTATGCTAGGAATGAATATAAATAGTATGGCTTACACCAGTATTCTCTATGTAGGTACTTAGGATCCTTTGGGTTTCATGTGGTAGCAGGGAATAAAGTACCTGCTTGTGGTTAGCCGGCAATGAAAGAATGAGAAATGTACACTACTATGTTCATGTATACATGCACACATATCTGGGGACTACTATCTGGGTCCTTTCCTCGATTTCCTGGTAAGCAATAGGCTTGGTTTGGAAGAGTACTCATCCACTTCAGCAAAATACACCCACGTCAGACCGCACGTCCTCTCTCCATGGTTTCACAGCCTCTTCATATCGAACATACACTGTATGTACAGAACTGTATACTTGGAAGATATCCCATGAGGGCTTGAGGGGTTATCCTTCATAGCAGCGGGTTACCATCTTTCACTCGCAGGTCATCCTGGTGCACGGCAACGCAGAACAGATGCCTGCTTGCCTGCCTGCCTGCCTGCCTGCCCGCTTGTCCCTGTACGCCTGCAAAATTAGCATTTTGTGTTCTGGAGATGAGAGGGATAAAGATGCTGATGCTTTTCTGGTGACCTAGCGATCGCATGTCCATCCACGACCAGCCCACCGTCCAATCCCTGAACCCAAATCCCTAAACCCTGAACCCAAATCCCTAAACCCTGAACCCAAATCCCTAAATCCTGAACCCAAATCCCTAAAGCCTGAACCCGAATCCCTAAATCCTGAACCCGAATCCCTAGACCCTGAACCCTAATCTAGAAGCCATGCGTCCTGGTCGTTCTTAAACTCCTGGCCGCAAAGCCAATCGACTGGCAGCGTCACCTGAGAACTTGCAAGGCCGGATTGAGGACCTGAAGAAGCGTTTAGGTTAGGAGGACCCCCTTCCCTGTAATAGTGGTATAATAAGGATATAATAGGACGCGAATATAATCCCTATTATCCCTTATAGTCTCCTAACGTTTAGGTTGGGTACTGAACTGTTTGAACTTCCAAGTGATGGGACATGCTCTCCAAAGGGTGATTAATCCTTTTCCTCCTGATGCGGGACTCCTTCTTCCTTATATCATCCTGATGAAGGACTACCTACTGGGAAAGCATACTGGCTCAGGCAGAGACTATATTGCTAGAGTCTAGAGCCGACGGTTCGTGCTTCCCTAACCCAGGTAAACACCTATATAGATCGTATAATTACCAACCTCACCAAAGAATTCCACACCCCATACAACCCCTAAGCCCGACCCTCTGAACTCGTCCACCCCAAAGCCGGAGTGGATCTCTTTTGGAACTCTTGCGGTGGTGTACACTCATCCTCTCCCCTCCGAATAACTCCCCTGGTAACAATACCCTCATATGTACTTCTACCATTTCCACGATATTAAACAGTGGAGGTGCTCTTGAGCCTTTCCATGGGTTCCCCTGCTATCCCGATCCCAAAACTACTTTCTCCCCCTCCGAACCCAAGAGTGTCCTTAAGTTCTTTAAGCTACTCAGAGCTAGTTAAGGGGGTGGCTTTGCGGCCTTCTTGAGCCTCCCCTTCCAGCGCCCCCCAAGACGCGCACTGCTTTGGGTGTAGGGTTTACCCTCCCCCAAACTAACTTCATAGGGCCGTTTTTTGGGTTTCCATGTTAGTTTCCGGGAGTGTAGAGTTTCGGGTTCAACCCCGAACTCCCAACACCCTAAACCCGAACCCGCAAGGGCCAAGACCACGTCCCCCCTGAAGCCTCACACCTTGAAAGCCCGAAGCACTCTGCCCTAAACCCCGAAACCCTACAGCCCACACCCTACGCCTAGAAAGCCCACTCATGCCCCAAGCTACCTAAAATACTACGGAGTGAGGGATCAATATGGAATGGTACCTATACAATGCTCAAATGCTCAATAGCATGGTAGTTAACATGTTCTTTCCCATTCCTTCGTTCCCTATTCGCTGAACCCTTATACCCCTAAAGCCTAAACTCCTCATGGTAGTCCCTACATAACCCCATTATAGCAGTTTCCATCTTATTCTCCAGTTAGTCCCAGCTACCCAAAGGTAAGGTAAGCAAAAGCCTGAGAAGCGCACCTAAAACCCTAAACCCTAAACCCAGAAACCCTAAACCCCAAATTGTAGTTTCCACGGTCTTTTCCATTATCCCTGCATAATCCCAATAAGCTAACAAGAAGTAAGCCAAACCCCTGAACCCTAAACCCTAAGACCCCTAAACCCTTAAACCCTTAAACCCCCAAACCCTAGACTGACAAGAAGTACGCCAAAGCCTGGGAGGGGCACCTCGCATCCCTTCTCCTTATCCCTAAACCCTCAACCTAAAGTCTACACCCTAAATCCAAAGAGAATCTATGTTGGGGAAGGGTTTAGGGGGTTCAGGGTTTAGCGTTTAGGGTTTCCCTACTTAGTAAAATACCCTAAGCTCTAAAACCTAAACCGTGTGGTTTTAAAACTACCAAGTACGCCAAAGGACCTCGCATCCCTTGTCCTTGGCCTTATCCAGGATTCCCTGGACGATGTCAGCACCTGGGGGGTTTAAGGCTTTAGATTTAGGGCTTAGGGTCTAGGATCTAGGGTTACGTAGGGTCTAGGAATTAGGGTTTAGGGTCTAGGATTTAGGGTTTAGGATTTAGGGCATATAGGGTTTTGGATTTAGGTTTTACGCTTTCGGGCATTGTTTGTGGCTTACAGTAGGGCAGAAAAGTTTTGGGTTGCGGGCCCCAAATCGAAACTAGACATCTCAGAAACCTAAAACATCGCCAGAACTTAAACTGCAAAGAGCTTGATCCTCAACTCCTCCAATCAGCAAAACCCTCTATCCCTTGCGAGCCCATAGCATCCAGCGCATGCGCAAAACTCTCTAAAAAAGTTTGGGGTTTAGGGTTGTAGAGATTAGGATTCAAAAAAGTTTGGGGTTTAGGGTTGTAGAGATTAGGATTCAGCCGTCAAAGGTCCTGCTTCACATCCCTTACTTCGTTCCCTGCACAGCCGCCCCACGGTGTCCAGTGCCGGGATTATAGCCCCCCTTAAGTAGATAGAATATGGGGTATATGGGGATCTTATGATATTGTACCCAAAGCTATATTCTATCTACTTAAGGTTGACTATAGTTCCAACAGCTTTGTTCCAAGAGCTTTGAATTTGGCCACCTGGTCTTGTGACAAAATGAGAAAACCCACAGCAAGAGTCCATCATCCCGCGTGCACTAGACCCCAGACTATTGCAACGCTTCCTACGTAAATGTAATTATAAGCTCCCATGTAATTAAGCTCCCGCAGGACCTTAAGTTACGTAAACCCTGTATTATGCGTCAAGGGTTGGCATGAGTCCTCATAGTTGGATGGTAACTCTAGTTCTCACAATTATAGCCGAGCTCATAACTCTACATGAGCGTCTAAGTAAGACATTGAACCCTAGACCCACGAAAAGCCGCAGTGAGACTTTAGGACATCACTGAACACTAAGCTTTTTTGTCCTGTTGCTTTCAAGCTGAGGAGCGTCATGGGGACTTTGTAAGTGAGTTAGTAACCCATACAACCAATATAGTAACCCTCCTTATCCCTATTGTTAACCTACTTACTGAGTCCCCCTGACCCTCCAAGTAAGCCCTTGTGTCCTGTTGTTTGGAAGTCGCCGTGTTCGCTGAGAGCCCGGCCCTTTTTGTCGAAGAGACTCTTACCTCATGGATTTCTCAGATCTGCGGACTCAGAAAAGGCCCAGGGATACATGAGCAGTATAGCGTGACATGGGTGCCCCCACTAGGGAGTGTATTTGGGATATGTCCAGTGACTCCCACCTGAACGTCTTGCCATTCAATTCAAGTCAGGCGTTCAAAGCTTCGGGATGTAGGGTCTATAAGGTTCAAGAGTCTCGCGTGTTCGGGGTCAAAAGCTTGGGGCCCGGGGCTCGAGAATCCGAAAAGTTCATACGCACGCACTCGAATGCCGCATGGGCGTCGCATCGAATATGCGATCGCTCCGTCAAGGTCCTCCTGCGATCAATTTTCAAATGAGACTGCGCGCGGCAGGATCTTAAAGCCAACTTGCACTCCTGAATTACCCTGCCACATTTCAGTCTGAAAGCAGAAATTGAAACACAGTGGCCTGGCGGCTAAGACTGCTTGCAAAATCAGCCCTCACACCCCAAAAGTTGTCTGAGATGTTCAGTTTGAGGTTCCCTGAACCCACGCCACGAGCCGCAGCCCTCACGACGTAGGTAGTGCCTACTCTTGACGGAAGACGTAAGCAGAGGGTAGGTAGTATTGGTGGGGGACCAGCTACAGAGGGTCGGAGCATCTTCGCACAGTGACTGACCATGCACACGGTAACAAAGCGAAACGCAGAATCATGATTTCCTGCCCGGCTTCCCAACAAACGGGAGTGCATGGGTGGAAGCAGTGGCTTGGTGCCATCCCAAACCTCTACCATCTTGCAGTCATGACGCTGCGATGTGCGCACTGCAGAATTCTGAGGCAAACCTATCCAAACCCTATCATGAAGCGATTCTGCAATTGTTCTGGGAATGCTGCTTCATGCAGCGGTCCTGTAAGTTTAGACAGATTGCTTCTGCAATACGTGATCTGGCTTGCTTTGCCAAATCTTCGTGCCCCGGATGCAATCAGCAACATGATCAGCGTGGCTCATATGGGGATGTGCAAAAACTGCCGCTGCCTGCAATGGTGAAGACGACGGGAAACAGCCGTTTTCCAGCAGGAACAGCAACATAAACAATATCAGGGGCAGTACTGTACCATTTCATGCAAATCGTTAGTACAGGCATGAGTTCCAAAAGCAAACTCCACAAGTGAAGTGTCTGGAGTGTCCCAAAATAGGGGGACCCCGATGTAGACTGCAATATACTATCATCCGTATTTTACGAACCCCCCCTAATTGTGGGAAACACCCACATGCAGGGAACACTGGTAAACCAAACCAACCAAAGACCAAGAACCCTAGTCCGCCTCGTACTCTATTTACAGAGAACTCGGGTTTAGGGTTTAGGAACGCTTAGGTTTTATGGAAGGATGTCACGCCAAATCCTCTTGATCCATTCCTCCGTTCCCCTGACAACCCTGATACCTGATAAACTCACGCACCGTCTCCCTCCAAAGCAGCGGAGAAGGGTCACATCCTACTTGGAGGGTCATGGGGACGTAGTAAGTGAGTTAGTAACCCATATAACCAGTATGGTAACCCTAGTTACCCATCTTATTACCCTACTTACTAAGTCCCCCTGACCTTCCAAGTAGGCCCCAAAGCCTACACTCTGAAACCTACACGCCTAAATTCAAAAAACCGCGAGTCCAAGCTTCAAGCTCTAATCCTCTACACCTCTACACCTTACGGCTCCAAACTCAAGAGCCTAAACCCTATACTCTTGACCCTCACTCCCTAACCCTAAACCCTTAGACCCTAAACTCCTATCGTTGGATCCCCGCCTCGAACTTCAAGTCCTTAACTTACTGGGGGTTAATTAGTGGGTGGGGACACATATAGATAGATAGATAGATAGATAGATAGTTTATACAGGGTAGGAGGGCTTAGGATGTAGGGCTACTATAAGAGACATATAGGCGTATATAGGGATGTATAGGGTTTAGGATTTGTAGTGAATAAGGGAATAGATGATATAGGGTTTTATGCAAGGAGCATATTCCCTTATTCCCTATACTTACCAGCAAGTAAACTGGCAAACCCCAAACAAGACAAGGATTTTGGGCACCCCTACCCCGCAAAATTGTTGACCTATAACTATTATGACACTGCAAAAAGGTCCTAGTTTGCTGGGGTTACAACCCTAAACCCTAAACCCTGAGCCCAGAACTCGAAATTCCTAAACCCTAAACCCAAAATCCTCTCATTACTACATTGCCATCTGGGCTTCCAGCCAATTTGCATTCCGAAGCAAACCCTAAGGGCGGCGGAGTGGAAGGAGTCCCTCTTAGGGGCTATTGGTTTGGTGGACCCCCCACCCAGGAATAGTGTCTGTGAGGGAAAATCGTGATTATATCAGAGTCTACTTGTATTGTTGTCATGCCGCTATTACAGGGTGGGGGGGTCCACCTACGCTATTGGTATTTAGGAGTACATAGACATACAGTGGGTATATGTGTATATGTATGTATGAGTTGTGTGTATGTATATGTAGATAGTATAGATGAACACATATCGGTTCAGGGTTTCGGGATTAGGGTCTAAGCGGTGTCGGTCTCAGATGTTGAGGTGCCTGGGCGCCCTTTGATATGTAGGGTTGCAAAGAGGATTATAGGGGTTCCCCCTTGAGGATTTTGCAGGCTTTGTTTTGACAAACCCCCGTCATGCAATTCTCCCTAACACATGCATCGCCTTGCCTTGTGATGGAGTCTAAACTGACTTGCCCCATTCACCTTCAAGCAAGAAATCCGAAAGCCTGAGATTAGGTACAGCTGCTTCAGGTATGGTATAGCCAGCTTGGTTTTTGCTTCGGTGTCGGCCTGGATGGCTTCAGATTGCTGTGTTACAGTTGATTGCTTTGAACAAGGACACTCTAAAGAACCTGTAACACCTGAGTTCCAGGTCTTGTTCTTGCAGTTGGAAGGCTGGGATTCGGCTTTGTGCCATGGTCCGACCGCGCCCGTCGCACTGCATCCGATCAAGGACATGCACAATTTGCATGAATTCGTCGTTTTGCTAGAAATATCTAGAAAGTACGCGGACCCTAATATTACTGTGGGGGGACCCCAACAAAAGAGCCTTCATGTCTGGAAACCCCCAACTGAACCATTGTCTAAACTCCGGGTATACCCCTTAGTAACCACTATGATACTGCCCTATATACCCCCCCCCTTTAAGGAGTTTAGACTATAGCTCCACTGAAGCCTGCCAATTTGATGGCAAGTGGCTTCAGGAATGTGTAGGCCATGCCGCCACAGATGATGATGCCATCTGCCTCGCACGTGGGCAAATCTGGCAGTTTCTTGGAAAGCGGGCCCCCTTAGGGAACCAAGGGATATACATGGACTTATGCAGGTACTTACTCAGGGTTATATTGGAGATACGTTGCGAAGTTCCTAAGGCAACGACTGAATTTAGAGCGTAAAGGCTAGACGCTATGGGAAGAACATCGCCCAAGTGCTCACCCTGTAGAAGTCAGATGGACTCCGTAGTTTCGGGGGCTGGGGGCTACCAAATAATCAGCCCTTGCTGTTGCAATATGTTTCTAGCGAAGCTGGAAAACCCCCCAACCCTAAACCCTAATGCCATGCCATAGAGACGCTTATGGGGCCGATGGATCCTAAGTAGCTATAGGTACTAGAGGTTCTATACCATGAGTTGAAAGGGATTATACTAGTACCCCCCTCCCCACGGGTAACCCCCCAGATTTAGAACCTTATGAGGCCTTATAAGCCCTATATAGTCCTTATTAGCTCCTTGAACCCTGGGGGTGGTTACCTTAGGGGGGGGTACTATCGTACCCCTCAAATTGGTAATATGGTTTGGGTTATCCCCTATATAGGTACTTAGAATCCTTTGGGGAGGGTTTTTGCTGAGCTCCGTTTCCGATGTTGTTCAAGGACATGCGTCATGTACGTGGCCAGTGCGTGCAGGGTTGGAGAGGCCACACAACCCAAAAACATTAGATGGTTCAAGTGTCAGTGCATGAAGCTAGGGTGCAAACTGCAAATTTAATAACTGTTACAAGGGCCCCCACTTCTGCGATTACCGGGATATGTTGACGTTGTCACCAGCTTCTGCCACCAAAAACAGAGCAGGTACCCTGAAGCCAACTTGACGCATCGGGGAGCTGCATGCTACTTGCCACGCCTCCAGGCCCTCCCAATGACGCTGAAGGCCCAACCACCACAAGTTCAGTGCTACTGTCTACGGTAATTTTAAGTTGCCAAGCATTAACCACGTACCATCTCCAGGCAAACAAATCACACGTTGTGAGAATTTGACAAGTGAGCGCGCCTTGTCGATGAGGTTCTCGATCAACTTGATCCTGAAAAGCCCGTGGAATGCGCTTCTGCTCCAAAGATCTTCAAGTAGCTGCAGGGGTTGAATTTGAGTAGCAATGCAGAGTGCTGTGGATAACATAGAAATGGGAGAACGGACTTGGGGCGTGGGTCGAATACTGCCTTCACCCTAGAGTAGTCATACTTGGCTGTGGATCAAAAACCCTATCTGTCTGTCGGTCTCTTCCAAATTTGTTGGGGAGAGGGTAGATATTGTTGTGGTGAATTCCTTCGTTGTTTTTCCGAATCTCAGCCTGCGAAATCTTCCCACAGGCTGGTGCTGTGAATACTGGCCTCCTCATAGCTGGAATTCCCAGAGAAGTAGTGAAGAATGTGCTCTCAAAGCGTTCATACACGTTTTCAAGAAGTATTCCCAAGCATGCATCATGCTTGGTACATACCACGCCCTCACAGCAAGTCCTAGTTACATTGCACACAGGACCAGAAAGAACACCAGATGTTGTTGGCCTGAATCCTCATATGTTCCCTACATGGTCCATACATCATCCCGGTGTAATTTCTATGAATCATCTCTGCTCATACAACTCCCAAGCGCTGGCATCACCGAAGCCTGAACTCAAGCGTGAACGGCACAGACATTCTACCCCTCCAACCCTGATCGCTTTGAGCTTCAAGAGTAAGTCAACATGGGCCCCAGCCATGGTGCTATACAGCGGGATGCTCTGTGATGGTGTTGTTCCTATTGTATAGCGAATACTCCTCAAGCAAGATGGCCACGAATGCCAGGATCCCTGAACCCTAAATTCCCCAAAGCATGAAGGCCCTGACTTGTCGCTGATCTTCGCGCCACCGACCACTGCAACCAGAGGGCGAGCTGGGTTCGTCCTGGGAAAACTTGAGACGGCGGCGGGGTCCTAAACCCTAAACCCTAAACCCTTAACCGAATTCCTTGAGCAAGGCTTAGTTTTGGGTTGTTCGGTCATGGAACTTTGCTGTTGAGGCTTACCTGCAGAAGTGGGATCCGTGGCTTTTGGGGTGGCTTCCCAGGGAGCCTTCAGATGGGGCGGCCCTACAAACTGTACTCGTTATACAAAGGAAGTCAAAAACAGGGAAGCTTCGGGGGGTACCCATAAGAGGGACTACAACATATTGGGGCCTATATTGGGGCCAGCCATTTATAGAAGCCCCATTCTAAGTTATGGAAGCCCCATTCTAAGTTAAGAGTTGAGTTTAGGCATCTAGGCAGTTCAGACTGATTGAAAACTCGTTCTGCCGGCTACCTACCCTCCATAGGGAAACCTCCAAGAGCTTCGGCATCCCTGCTGGCAGAAGTGCCAAGCATTGCGGAGTCTCATAGGGCAACCCTGAACCCTAAACCGTAAACCTTAAACCCTAAACCTTGGAGGGTCAGGGGGACTTAGTAAGTAGGTTAATAATGGGGATAAGTAGGGTTACTATCTGCGTTATAGGGGGTATTAATCTACTTAGTAAGTCCCCCTGACCTTCCAAGTAATCCCTAAACCTTAAGCCTAAACCCTACACTTCAAACTCCAAGCCCAAAACCCTGAACCCGATAAACCCAAATTCTAAATCTTAACCCTTTCCATGGGGCAGGTTAAATGATGGCCTTCTGCATGGACCCTAGGACCTCGGAAAAGGTGGGTTAAGGGTACAGGTTTAGGGCTTAGGGTTTCGGGTGTAGGGTTGAGGTTTACGGCGAGCCCACTATAATCCTCATGTTAGGTACCCAGAAAGGGACCCTTGATTTATGGAAACCTCAATATGGGTTTCACACGTTCAGAGGTGCAAGCTCCGTCTATAACCAGGCCAGTTGGGTTACTCTAGCCCGCATAATAAGGACCCTAGGGTTCTATTTTTGGGGTTGAGGTAACCAAAAATACTTGAGCATTCCCTGGACGTGGTTGCCTCGGGTCGCTGATAACATACTCCATTCTTGTATCTAGGGCACGCAAGCTGGGACCACAACTTTGACAAGCTACCAAATCAAAACTGAGTCGTGTGGGCCCCAGCACGTAGCCCCGGTAAACAAATATATATATATATGTATTTATTTATTCAGTTCATGGACCATCTTTTTACATATTTAGGATTATATAGGACTGCAAGAGCTGAATGAATTCTCTTTGCCCTGATGATGAACAACCTTGACTTGAAAAATGACAGGCCCTACACCCTAAACCCCAAACCCCCTGAACCGTAATGCCTAAACGCTGGTCGGCCTTGTTGGAGGTCCTGGGTTGGGTGTAGTTTTGGGGATTTCAAGTGTAGGCTGGTTCAGGGTTTGAGGGTATACGTGATTCCAGGACTACATTGGGGAACCTAGGGATTATAAGGAGGTTTCATGTTTCGGATCCTTTAGGGGGTCTGGCTTAGGGTTTAGGCACATCTGAGGTCCAGGCAAAACTTGGGAGAAAGCCTTCAGCTCCTTGTCGATAAGAAGTCCAGCCACCTATGCTTTGTGGCTCAGGAGTTGCCTTATTACCTATAGGGTTTAGGCTAGGACCTAAGGTAATCCGGGTACTTAGAAGAAGAGGTGCGTACCTGAGCTGTTGGTTTCTGCGGCTTCTTTTTTAGAACTTGAGCTTCCTGGTGAACCGGCACGGCAGCCACAAGTTTTTGAAGGCCGAAAGAATAGGTTTAAGGTGTCGGCAATGTCTATCACGGGCAGATGATTGCAAGCACGAGTGTTGTGAACTCGTACAGCGCCGTGCGGTTTTGCGGAATGCAGAAAGGGCACTTCGCCTTGTCAAGAAGTAAAGACCTCCGAGGGTAGCGGCGTGCAAGGAACTTGTGTTTACGCACATATATATACATATATATAAGAATATAACGCTATACATATACATGTCTCGAACGTCTTCCAGTATTAGTCACGGGTCACAGAATGTGGAAAAGGCAATTCTGAAAATCAAGTGCGTGCCTCCAATCCACACAACATGAACTTCTGAGCTGTGCATCTTGCATGTCTGTCTATGTGTGGCGTCGCTATCGTGAGTGGAGCTTTGCAAGATTCACGTACACTTCTACACAGAACAAAAAACAGACATGTATTTTCTAAATCCTGAGTTGGCCCTAGAAAGCATGCTATCCCAAGCTACAAAACATTCTCTGATATTTCTCGACGCCCTGACTGAGCCCTACAAGATGCACAATCTGGGTTGCTGTTAAGGAACTTAAATCAAGTTACCATAATGGGTATACATGGTAAATAATAGGGTTTCCCCAATATAGTAACTTAATTTCAGTTCCTTAACAGCAACCCAGCAATTCCAAAGCACAAAGCAATGAACTCTGAGATCTATCCTGTGAGCCTTGACCGAACCCTAAGAATCACGGCCTTCTCCGGCAAGTTGCAGCCTACCATCGACCTGCTGATGTGACTCGTGTTTTTGTTCTTGACTCAATGACGTACCCAACAGAAAGATATGATGTCACTCGATCTTGAGGACTATAGTATTCCCAAATCAAGCACATGTATGACTTCCAGGAATATCGAAGTGAATATTTACATTTCTGTGCAAACTCTAGTATGTGGGCACGAGCTACTGTTTCTTGGGGATATTCCATGCCTTGACTGCATTTGCCACTTGCCCTGTTCAGGAACCAAAGCAAAGAAGCCTGGATGAGGTTGAGTACAGAAATCCATCTTTTCAAAGGCATGCAACATCAAAGTCCACATGCCAAGAATGACAATTCTCTCGCACGTACCTCACCCAACGGCCATGTAAAAAACAACTATAAACCCGAAAGCCCAATTATCCCAAGCTTCATATGAATGACATCAATAGCAATAGCCATGATATGCATAATGACCCCAATAACATTACATGGTATTCCAAAATAGGGGGACCCCAATATTCACTCGGTTCACGTTTTTCGAAAATCACCATACGCGTATCGCACTGGTTTGGGGCTTACGCTTAGGCTTCATGCCTGCGCAGCAAAACCCTGAGAAAACAGCACATAAGCCCTTCTCAAAATGAGCGTCCGATTTTTGTTGCCTAAAAAGTATACTTAGTACTCCACAAGCTGCCCCAAATTGTAATAGAATAATGCCATAGTTTACCCATGACGCACAAGGAGGACTGGCAAAAGCAGAAAAGACTGCTTCGAGGTACATGGGTAGTTCAAGTGGGTTAGACTTCAATACATTGGCTTAAGTCTCTAGTTTTCTGCACGACCATTTATAGCTGGGTTTAGGGGTTGCTACTACCCTAAAGCCTGCACTACAAACCATATTGCGGAGGTTCGTGTGGCATATGGAGGAACTTTGACTACATCGAAGCAAGGCTGTCAGCAGGTCTTGCAATACCGCATTCTCAACCGCCCATTAAAAACAATCGCGCTCTCCCGCCCCTATGTTTCGTATATGGGTCGGCACCTTTTAATTGAACGCGACGGGTAACCTCTTTGAAACCTCAAGGACCACCCTTACAACCTCCACATTCCTTCTCCCAAGCCTTTTGAACCTTCATTGCTAATTGCAAGCCTATCCCGATGTATAGCCATAGTAGCTGCAGTCTCAAAACCCAACAACACCCAAATGATTAGTGTCATCAGCGCGCTACGTGCGACGTGGTTGGCTCGCAGCAGCCAAAGTGGTGCGAGATGATGCTAACAAACACAGTACCTCCATCCAGTCATCTTGGCCTACCCTCGAAACCCTAAACCCTAAACCCTAAGCCCTAACCGTAACTTAGTCTCTGGCGAGTGCGCACGGTGCGCGGTGCCAAAGGCATCGTTCACATAGACATCACCTGAATGAGCGCTCTCTTTGACGTGTGGGGAGGGCCTCTGACTGTATTTCTATGGATGACCTTCGGCTAAGGGTTATACGGGGATTTTGGGTTTTCAGAAATTCTCCAAGTCAGGTTTCCTCTTGGGTATTCATGACAGTGAATCATTAGAGATAAGTGGGTGGGTCGTGGGTATATGAAACAAGTTTTGAGTGTCAAGCAGGAGAGCAAGCTTCGAGTGAACGAGTGTATGGTGAGGTTCTGGCGTGGACTTAACTAGGGTTATGGGGCTATGGATCTGAGAGTGTTGGCTAGATCAAGTTCAAGCCCTGACAGCTTTTCAAAGATGCCAGCTGCATATTGAGCTCATAGGAAATTGTGACCTGACTCTACTCTACTAATATTCCAGGGACAATGTAGCAGCTGCATGATCACGAGACTTACCTTTGTGTGAATGAGCGCTTCTGCGTCTAGCTTGCCTGCACCTGGAATATGCGAACCAAACACCAGCCGGTTGTGTCTTGAGACCAGGGCTTTCCAAGTGCTGATTCAACCATGATCCCCAAACGGCCTTAGCAAAAACAGCTATGTAAACATAATCCATACATGCAGACGTATGTTTATATGCATATATATATATACACATCCTGAGAACCCCTTCCAGGGGACCTACGTGCTTTGGCAGCCTGAGGAAAGACTTTCACATTAGGAGGTTGTGTGGTATTACGACCTCGGGGTCGGAGCAGGGCAGCCTGAAGCCACAGTATGTTTAGGGTTTAGGGTGTAAGGTTTAAAAAGGGTTTAGGGTAATAATGGCAAGAATACTGATAGTGATACCGGGTTATATAGGGGTGATATAGGGATAGCGGAAAATAAAATGGAAACTACTATGTAGGGTGTAGGGATTAGGGCAAAATTTTTGATGGATAATAAGGATACTAAGAACGGCGATCGCATCATATAATAGTAATAGAACTAATGGGGGAAGCAGTTGCCATGTTCAGTGGAGGGTTATCAGTTAGGTAGACCCCTCACAATGCATACGCTAGGAATATGAGAGGACGGTGTATCATCAACGTTATCACTTGTAGCCACTATTCCTGGGTGGCCCAAACCCTAAACCCTAAACCCTGGGGCGTCGCCCTGAAGGATCAACAAATGGACTCTTTGTTGGAAGACACGCAACTATGTCTCACGCCCCGTCTGTCTACACATCTTAAGGGCCGCATGGATGTTCTGAGCCCATCAGAAGGCAGGATCTTAAAGCCTTTCACATTGAAAACTAAACGGCCCCAACTTTAAAGATTCTAAGCACGTGAAGAAGACGCACAGAAGTCTTTCTTCGCCAGATGCGTCGAACAGCGCAATGCAGTTTCTCATAGGTCACTCACAGCAAGGTGGGTAGAGCTGTGGTAAAACTTTTCTTGCAACGGTCACTGCATTTGCCTGTGGCAAGAATGAGGACTACATGGCGTTCCAACGTACGTAGTTAATACCGCAAACATCGCTTCAGGGTGAAAGGAGGGGCCAAGGCGGCACGCAACAGTTGATCTAGACAAAAGCCTGGCATCGACAACCACTCGTTAAAGGCGCATCAGGCTGTTTGCCGTTTGTGTCGAGTTTTTGAGACTGCTCCTAAAAAAGCTGGGACAGAAATATACTCCCAAAGCTCTCTTTCACGTAGCTATAGTATGAAAGTCGGGAGCCGCCAATGTGGGTGCCAAGCGTGCTGGCAGCTAACCTAGGTGCTGTGGGCTTTCCCACTACATGGGGGGGCGTAGTGAAAGCGTTTGTTTCACAAAAACAGCACGTGTGAAAGCCGCTCTACTTACAGAAGCCGGGGAAAACTTGCTGCTGCCGAACAAAAACTCGATGAATCAGTGGATTGCACGACGACTGCATGCAGACAACTGGAAAGCACGCGCACTAGACCTCCAAAGGTAGCGTTGCTGTCTACTTGGTTCCACTGGGTCCTGAAACAAGGACACAATAAACTTCTCAGCAACAAGCCAAAGAATTTGAACATGAAAGTGGCAAACTCATGACGAGAGCCCCGCAAACTAGTCTGAGCAGGACTTCCTGTTTGCT
Source organism: Symbiodinium pilosum (assembly GCA_905231905.1). Lineage (NCBI taxonomy): Eukaryota > Dinophyceae > Suessiales > Symbiodiniaceae > Symbiodinium > Symbiodinium pilosum. The sequence goes on along the minus strand of CAJNIZ010003136.1, from coordinate 52,343 downwards.
GGCCAATCATAAATCAATATGGACCTGCCTCACAACACCCCATACATCAATGAGTTGGTTACCTCACTTCTGGTCCAAGAAGCACAAACGTCTTGAACCGAACTTCCACATTTGGTACTTTTCCTCAACAGGGGGACCCCAATCTAGACACCCGAGCACTATAATCCTTATAAATGGCTCCCCCAAAAAGGTACTCCCAATGTTGGGGAACCCCTAAACCATACATAACACTGTATACAGTAACCCCTGCAAACCCTTCAGAGGTACCCCTATGTTTGCCAAACCCCCACATCCCCATGTGGAGTTGTTTAACAGCGCCAAAGTGTACTTGATTCCACACATTGCGCAGGGTTAAAGGTTACCCTCCCAAAGTAACATGGAATTCCATAAACCACCCTGCTAATTAGTTTGGCCGCGGGTAGACTTATTTTCAAGCTACCCCAGCCTGCAGTATTTCACGAACAGCTCACACGCTGCCAACTATGCCACTTGTGACTTGTGACCGCATGTGCAAGCAGAAACATGCAGCATACCTAGACGTGCTTCTGGAAGCGCTTTGTCCACTAGTATACCCAGAACCCTAAACCCAACATAAACTCTTTCTGGGCGCTGCCAAATCCACCTTCCCTTGGAGTGTCTTCAAGGAACTCGTATTGAGTGTACAGCATTTAGGTTTACCGGAATCAGGGGCGCAACCTGAACGAAAACATGCGCAAACTTGTTCGAATCTTCCGTGTTCCAGAAGTAGCGACATTGAGAGACGGCGGCCTCTGCAAACGAGCATCCTCTAACTAGGGTAGGCCACTAAAATCTTGTGGCTGTTATAGGGTTGTTTGTATTACCTTAATCTACAAAGTTGGTTCCCAAATTAGCCTCCAGAAACATTCAATCCTTGTAGCTGTTATATGGTTGTTTACAGATTAAATGTTGATTACCTAAACCTCAAGTATGTAAAATAATAGCCCTAAACCCCTAATAATAGCCATAGAGGCCATTATTTTACATACTTTTGGGGTCCAGGTAATACAAATTAGAGAATGCCTTCCAAACTGTCCTGCTAGGCTCGAATCCTTTACCTAAGAGCCACAGTCTGAACTCCAAGTATTTCCCTTAAGCTCTACAATACTTCCCCATATAATCACCTATATAACCCCTTTTAAGGATTTTAAACCCTAAACCCTAACCCCTAAACCTTGAACACTGTATTATATAACCACCTTTTAAGGGGTTTAGATCCACACAAACACGGCAGGCTTCCGTCACGCTGTCTCGCACGGGTACAACAGGGGCTCTTGCTTGGGACATGGACCAGTCCACCAAGCACACAATAACAACAACACTAGATTTTTCGGTATCCCTTGTTAATATTGCTTTGTTGCATCTGTGTTCCTACAACTGGGACACAACCTGCAAGCTTCAAAAACCGTCAAAAACGAGTCTGCGTGTTTTGAAGCCTCGGGCCGCAGACCCGGCCAAATATGGGTTTTACGCGCCATCCCTTCTTTGGGCGAAGGGTTTACCGTTGAAAAGTGAGCGTAAGTTTTCCTGAATATGCAGAAACAGGGTCTCCTTGGTTACTTTTAATGAGTTTTGGTCCATGTGAGCTATAGTCTAAATTCCTAGTATCTCCCTTAATAACCGCTGTAGTCGGAAGCACGCTTAGTTGTAACTTCCTTTTTGCTTACTTGTAACTTTTAGGGTTTTGAACTGGATTTAGTTAGTTGTAACTCTTTTTTTTGCTTGCTTGTAACTTTTTTCGTGCCGTTTCCCCACGAGGGATGCCAAAACCCTTGCTTGCCTGTAACTTTTTTTCCGGCCTCAAACTGCGAATGCTGTGAAATACAGCATTTGCGGTCTGTTGCAGGCTTCAAGCTGTGCAAATTACAGCCTACTCAGCGCTTAGGGCTGAAGACATATATGAAACACCCCTCACCCCTATTATTGTAGTTCCCCTCAAGTAGATAGATTATGGCTTTGGGTATATTATAATAAGATCCCCGTATACTCGGACTGTATATTCTCACCTAGGAAACGCCCTCTTAGTTTCGGGACGGTCTTAAGTACTGCAAGATTTCCTNNGTCATGCTGAAATCAAGCCCTATATGCCCCATATTCTATCTACTTAAGGGGGACTGTATATTCTCACCTAGGAAACGCGCCCTCTTAGTTTCGGGGGGGTCTTAAGTACTGCAAGATAGCCAGAGGGTTGCCCTGTTTGTAGGGTTTAGAGTTTGCAGGGTTTAGGGTTTTGAGGCGTTAGGGGTTTAAGGGTTTTTGTGGTTTAGGATTTTAAGGGTTTAGGGTTTTTAGAGTTTAGGGTTTTTAGGGTTTAGGGTTTTTAGGGTTTAGGGATTTTAGGGTTTAGGGTTGTTTAGGGGTGTTTAGGGTTTAGGGTTTTCAGGTTTTTTAGGGTTTAGGGTCGTTTAGGGTTTTTAGGGTTTAGCGTTTTTAGGGTTTAGGGTTTTTAGACAGGCGAATCAAGGTTTTAGGGTTAAGGGTTTTGGGGTTTAGGGTTTTTAGGGTTTAGGGTTTCAGGATTTAGGGTTTTTAGGGGTTGGGGTTTTTAGGGTTTAGGGTTTTTTGGGGTTTAGGGTTTTCACGGTTTAGGGTTTTTAGGTTTAAGGTTTTTAGGGCTTAGGGCTTTTTTACGGTTTAGGGCATACCCACGCTATACCTCCTACTTTTGGATTGAAAGGGGCGGCGAACACTACAATCTCAGAGTCGCAGCTGCCTCTCGAAGAGGTGTTGATCGACTTTCGGAACCCATAGATGCAGGGTTAAGGGTTAAGACTTTACGGATACAAGAAAGGAGCCCCTGAGTAATGCTTCGCGCGCCCCCACTCGTATACGCCCACGCGCCCCCTACCCGTACACATACATGAGAACATACATACACCAGGAATTCGGGTTGACGGGGGAGGGGGGGAGGGGGGGTGGGGGAGGTGGGCCAAATACTGCACCTGCCAACAGTTCGGGACCAAAAGTTACAACTAAGCAAAAAAAGAAGTTACAACTAAGCAAAAAAAAGTTACAACTAACCCAGCTACCCTGTAGTCCGCTATATGCTCTCCTATATAACACCCTTCAAAGAGTTTAGACTATAGCTCAGGTAAGTGTTGCATCCTGTCCTAAAGGTTTCACCTCTCTATCCTGCCCGGGTGCTGCGTGACTTGTCTTCGGTCGTACAGCCGCCATACCAGTCTTTGGGATTATATGGCGGCTGGTCTTTTTAACATGGGTTGCTGTAGGGATGCCACCTCGTGATTTCGGATTCCTCTGCGATGAAGATGACCTTAACTCTCCATAAAGTGCGTGCAAACATCTCCTCCCGCCCTAAATCCCACATAGCCGTACTCATAGAACAAGAAGGGATTTTTTTGTGGACTTGACACATCACCAGTGGGAAAGCAAAATTGGCCCAAAAACGAGCTGTCTTTCACACAAACTCTGGGACGCCGGTGATGCCTTTGCTTCCTGTGCATGCAAGACACAGCCATGTGGTTTGATCATGTGTGCGACCTCAGTATGTTATTAACGTCAAGATTGAAAGGATGTGGTCCACGGAACATCTGCAGCATTTGAATGTGAAGTTTGAGGAGCTTGATGTCAGGGGTTCATTCTAAGAACACACAATTCCTGAGGTAAAAATCAAACAGTCCTCATCTTTGCAGAAATACGACAGTTGGACGTGGTCATGTTGTTGATGTTGGTCGTAAGACCACCCGTCCCCAACCACGTTCCGAGGATTTCTTGGCTTGGCGAATAAATTTCAATGTTTTCGAATCCCTGGGAAGGGGTTGGGTGGACAAGGTGGAGGGGTAGGGTTGGAGTGCGGGGTGGGTTGGGAGGCATGGTAGTCAACCTCCATTCGAAGCACGCACGCCAAAAAAGACTGGTTGAGGAATACTCCGCCACAGCCCAAGGCTCCTCACCGGCCACCAGCAACATTAACTGGGCTGCTGTTGATTCAAGTTACCATGATGTGGGTATGTAGTAAATAATGGGGTTACCTTGCGGCTAGCAACCGATGCGTCTTTTGGCCACCCTCACTCTCAAAGCTTCCCCATCGCAACAACAACCATGATACAAAGAATAACGACTATAGCCATGAGGATTTCCATTGCTAACCATGTGGAAGTTTTGCTAAATAAGGGGACCCCAATATAGACCCCAATATACGATAATCCTTATTATGGGGACCCCTTAAAATGGTACCCCTAATTTTGGGAAACCTCCATGTAGTCGCATGCTATCACTCCCATGGTTGGTGAAAGCTGTTTGTGGCGCTATGCCTCAACTTTTTGGTTTCACGACGCCGGTCCTTCTTAACAAAAATCAAACACGTTAACAAGCGTGCGTGAAAAACAAAAAAATCAGCCAGGCATAAGGTTTGAGGCAAGTGATTTTGTAAGCCTTTGCATATAACAGCAGGTATTTCGCACAGTTCACTTGTCAAATGAACATTAGAGACACCACCCATCACTCTTCAGACATGTAATCCCATCCCCATTTGCATCGTCCAACATAGCTTCTACACATGGTGATCATCAAGTGAAGGTGTTGTATGTTCTGAAACCTTTACCTAGGAGACAGAACGGTCCCCGAAGTACAGAGTGCCATCTGTTAGATTGTTAATCTTAGTTTATCTTGATAAACCCTGAACTCCGCATGCACAACGCTGACCAGCCTTGAAGAAACTCTTGTTCAGGGTGAAGAGTTTAGGGCTGAACGTTTGTTTGTTTTAGCAACGCGCTCAAGCATTTAACTGCTGACCTCCATTCTTCTGATGTGCCCGAATCTACATGCCCAAATGAATATAGGCTAATACTGAATTTGGAGCCCCACACAAACCCAGTAGAAGTGTCTTAGCCCCTTCAATTGCGCTTGAGTCACAAACACCTACAGTCTAAACTCCTAAGCAAAACGGAAGCCCTAATTACTCCCCGAACCCAAACAATCATGCTCAGTGCGCCGGTCCAAGCAAGCATCTGCCGAAGCTGCCAAATCTCAAGCTCGAGGTTTCTACCATTCGGGGCTTAAGGCCTACCTTCAGCATACGCGCAAAATTGTCTACCTAATACGGTCTGAGCGGCTAGCCTGTGTAAGTGTCTTACAACTGGGAGTTCCTTATATTCATAATAACCATGGAATACATGAGTTTGGGCTTTCGGTGGTGTAGGACTTCGGACTTTTGGACGCAACAACGACGTAGGGAAAGGAGCTCGTCCAGTAGCCGCCATAAGCCTGTCCATATTAATAAGACCCCCGCTAGCATGCAGGGCACACGAGACCCTCCTGTAGTCTTTGATTGTCAGGCATCACGAGCTCGGTACGTGCAAAAGCCAAGGGTCAATTCTCCAAGGGGCTCCAAGGTCGGTAAGTGATACCTACTTTGCGCCCTCAAATCTAGAAGCTGCACCTACAACAGGGACATTTAAAACTACAGCCCTAAGCCCGAAATCCTATACCCTTCTTGGAGCCCCAAGATCTGGACCTCTGGTTGTCTGACTATTGGAACGCTTGGCAGAGGAAAGCGGCCGCAACAAATGGATATACCGCACAGAACATGCTATGAAGATGTACGCCAGCCCCAGACCCGAAGCCCTAAACACTCAACCTAACTGTCCAAGTACCCAGGTCCTGGGGCCGTTGAAACAACAGTGCTTGGGGCCTTACACCTCATCATTCTGGCACTTGAACCCTAGCAGTAGTAGTGCTAGTGGTAGTGGTAGTGGTAGTGGTAGTGGTAGTAGTAGTAGTAGTAGTAGTAGTAGTAAAGCGCCACGAGTGCTCAAGATGAGGGTTGTGCAGCTCCAGCCATGGGCATGACACCGGCAACCCACGTTGCTGTTGTTGCAAGGGAGAGATTAACTGAACATTTGTATTTCTTGGGAGCGACTGAAACTAGTGTTCTGTACGCGGATAGCCTTGCCGCCGCTTACTGGATTGGTACTACGCTGGATCAAATTCTGTGCGACTGTCAATTCATTTTCACTGGCGACGAATATGCAGGGATACTGGGATTCTGCAAGTTACACTATCCCTTGGCCTTCGCAACTTTGCCCGGACACATACGAGATGTGCCAGTGGCAGGACTACCAGGGGCTCAGCACAACCCCGTTACAGAGAGTGGAACAGCTCTCCTACAACGTTTGTGCCCTACCACATTCCATGAACATGACAGCACTAGGGCAGGGCTACAACATGGAAGTAGATGATTCCTCGGCCCGGTCCCAAGTCCGGGAGCACCATCAGCCTGAAATGGAACACCGAATGAGAGGTGGTGCTGGCGTGAGCTCCGTGCCCAGAGGAGCTCGAGAGGCGCTTCGGCGCCGAAGCCATGGGTGAGATCGTCCCTTGGCCATATGAACGGTTGCAGCCGCTCTCGGAAGCGATCGTATCTCAGAGCAGTGCGGAGACTGCAGAAAAATGGTATAGTAGAATACAGAGGCAAACGTTTTTATCAGCCGCGTCCATCTGGAAGTGACCAGCCAGCAACTTTGCGGGCAAATGATCCGGAACGCAGCGGCTTCTTTACATGGAACTGCGGTGGACTTTCCCCAGAGGTTTTGCGGAGGTGCTTCAGTATGCAGAGGACGTGCATGCCAAGTTCTTTGTGCTACAGGAAACGCACTGGAAGCAACAACTTGAGTGGCGTTCCGCAGGGTGGTTGTTCATCCACTCGGCAGCCCTCAAACACAGGTCGGGAGGCATTTTAGTTGCAGTCAGGGAGCAATTTGTGCCTCCCAGCCGGACTTGCGATGGAGGGAACTGGTGCCTGGCAGGCTGGTGCATGTTCGGTTCTTTGTCCAGCAGCAGCAAGTTGATGTCGTGGCAATTTATCAGCATGTCTAAGTCCGTGGCAGCCGGTCCGACATGGATGCAAACCTCCGTGCTAGAGCGAACGTGTGGGGTAGGTTGCGTGGCTGTCTCTCTTCCTTACCGGAGAGGTCATATATTGTGCTGGCAGGAGATTTCAACACATCTTTTGCCACCAGTATGCCCACCACGGGACCCAGTGCCAGCGCATCAGCGCAGCCGGATGCGTACACGGCGGAGTCTTCCGAGGTTCTGCTCCTGCTTGAACAGAATGGGCTGGTAGCGCTGAACACTTTTAGCCGGAGGCGGCCGACTTTCTATTACCCAGGAGGCAGCTCCATGATTGACTTTGTATGTATTCGACGTGCAACAGTGGACAGCGTCGCCAAGAAGGCGAGTGCGGTGGATGCTCCAATGGCTGGTTGGCGCCAAGGCGGACACAAGCCTGTGCTTGTTCGACTCAAACTGGACTGGAGACCCTGGAGGATGCCGAAGCAGCCAGAGCAGCATGCTCCGCAACGGAAGACTGATGCGGCCTCTGGAGCTCTGCGGGAGCTGAAGCTTGAGGTGTGAAGCAATGGGAGCAGCCGGAGCCAAGGTACAGGGCCGCAGAGACTGCAAGGCCGACTGGCCTAGCCAAGGAGTACTGGTGCAGCAGATCTCTACTGCATTCTATGCCGTGTGACAGCCTTCAAGACATTTTTGAACGCTTTAGGCAGCACGCAAAGGTTTCTAAGGCCCACAGGTCTCTTCGGAAAAAGGCCAGAGGCGCTAGGCACTCGCAGTGCTCGAGGACGCTGAGCAGGCGGCCGGAAAAGGCGACTCCAAGCTGCAGTGCGTGCGAGCCCTCACCACCGGGCAACCTAAGGCCAGGATATGCCTGAGAGGAACCAATGGGGAGCTTCTCACTGCTACGGATGGGGTAGAAATGCTTGCAAAGTACGCAGAGGAGCTCTTTGCTGGCGACGCCCTTCATCTACCTGAGCTTGCTTCCCTGGACCCAGATCTTCTAAGTGTAGATCGGTGGTATAGGGCCTTGAACGCAGTGAGAAGTGGGAAGGCGCTGCCCCTGGGTGAGCCGGCGATACGGGCCTGGAAGGGAGATCTCTGGTTGCGTGCGGAGAGGCTGAGTAAGATCTCTATTTCCAGTCTGTGCGGCGATGGTCCGTTTGTACCATGTGACTGGACTCGGGTCCAAATAGCCTGGTTGCCCAAACCTGGGAAAGCTCCCTGTGCTCCCAAGAGTCTGAGAAGCATCGGACTCGTGTCCGCTGACAGCAAGGCTTTTTTTTTTGGTTCTAAGGGAGCAGGTAAGAGATACGATTCTTCAGTCTCTCTATGAAGTTCCGCAACACGCCTACCGGCCGCACATGGACACCAATGATGCCATACTGAGGGCAGCGCGTCATTGTAACATCATCCGAGGGCTCCTACAAAGCACTGTCCGCAACAACACGGCCCGTCTCATGGGCGCCTCTACGCTTGAGCTGTGCGGAGGCCTCCTAGTCAGCCTCGACCTTGCCAAGGCGTTTGATTCTGTGCCCCATCAGGAGCTGTACTTCTCCTTGCTGGACTGCGGCGTGGAGTACTCGGTGGCACAAGTCCTATAACGCAGGTGCACATTCAGACCCAGTGCGAGATCATACATTCCAAACATGGTCGTTGCGTCGGTATGTCACGCGGCTTGAGGCAGGGCTGCCCCGTGGCCCCCATCATGTACGCTGCCTGGACACGGAGATTCAGTCGCCAGCTCAATGTTGCCTTCGGGGAGTTCTGGAGCCATAGGCACTTAAGTATCTTTGCTGATGACACATTGGTATTCTGGCCTATCCATTCTAGGCTTGCGCTTGTCAGAGCAATTAAAGAAGCAGGCTCTCTGACGCAGATTCTTTCTCTTGATGGTATGACCATTAATTACGAGAAGTCATCCTGTCTTCTTGCCTTGGCGGGTACGAGAAAGAAGCAAGCACTTCAAGCTCACACCGAGTGGCATCAGAACAATTAATGCCTCAGCCTTCGTGTTGGCAGCTCTCAGGTGCGCATACCCATCGTCGAGAAGCTCACCTACCTTGGCATACAGCTCTCGTACGGGAAGTTCGAAGCTCAGACTGTCCAGTACCGCATTGAGAAAGCTAACAAACAGTTTCAATCTCTTACCTCCGTCTTGCGCTCCACCAGCAAGTTCAGCAAAGCAAACCGCCTCCGAATTTACAAGGCCTGCGTTTGGTCCTCCTTGCGCTACGGCTTGCTTGCGATCGGCATCACTCAGGCAGGGTACAACCAGGTTGTCACCACCCTTTGCGTTCATCTTCGTAAGATTCTTCGGATTTTCGAACATGGCGTTTCCAACACACAAGTGTTGCAGCAGGCTGCACTTGATCCCCTTGCCTTCTTCAGAGATCAGGCTGAACAGCTTCGTGCCAGGATCATGCAAGCACGATCTCCCGTGGTCATTGAGCCGGAGCAAAAGCAGATTCAGGACAATCACAGGGTAGTTCAAGCCATCTGTGATCTTCAGCCCCATCTCCCCCTGTTGGAAGTTGATCAGCTTCATGGCAGCTTTGAATGCGGCAGATGCGGGCTTCTGTTTGCCACCGAGGAGGGCAGAACCATGCACGTCAAACACAAGCACTCGGACTTGCATTGTCAGGCTGGGATCCCTTTTAACTGTAGGGCACACTCCCTGTTTGGTCTCTCCGTTTGCCGGTTGTGTCGAGTGCATCTGTATGATTGGGCCTCTCTGCGCAAACACATTGCGAGTGGCACGTGCTCAGTTCTTAAAGAAGCCGCCGCATGCGGGCAGACAATCGGGGCTGTCATGAACATGGTGATTGAACAGGAACGCCTGCATCCTCCACGTCCGCCTGCTCCACTCGATGAGGTTCGGCACGTTGCAGCCCATGATCGAGCCGTGGATGAGCTCACCATTGCCGGAGGTCTTGGCGGACGAGCAGCTTCATCGGCGACTTAGGCAGGCTTGCGCACTATGCGGACAGCGGCTCATTGGCATGGCCAAAGTGAAATCACACTGGCAGGCGACCCATCCGCAGGCATGGAAATTGGTTCAGCACCGCGCCCTGGGAGAAATGCAGAGTCTCAAGGCCACTTTCGCCGCGCCGTGTCAGTACTGTGGAAGCCGGGCTCGGAACTCATCCCAGCATAGCAGGCAGTGTCATGTGCTTTTCCAACTTTGTGCCATTCGTGAAGTTTACCGTGCGAAACAGATCGATGCTGTGCTTTCGGAGTCTACGCAGATTATTCGAAGGCAGGACAAGTGTAACCCGGCTTACCTTCGGTTTGAGCCTGCTGACACACCAATTGGGAAGGCGCTTCGGGCCGCCATGACCAAGCCGGACACTTGCATCGAGGCTCCACATGAGGCGATGGCACCATCCAGACCCGCCGAAACAGCGGCTCTCAGGCTTGCAACAACAGCAACCCGAGCCACCACTGCTCCTTCCGGAGATGCTATGGCATGGACTCTCAGTGTTGCCTTAGCGAATCCCAATGTGCTTTGTTATGCCAACTCTAGCATGCTTGCGCTGTTACATGTTGGGGAGATGACTGGGATGCAAGATCCTAATTTAGACAGGTTGCGTCAGGAGCTTCGTCAGGCGAGCGCCTCAAACTCTAGTCCCATGCTGAGTTCGCTCTGGAGCTTTGCCCGTTGCATGGCAGACAGGAGGACGCTGCGGAGTTTACCCTTCATGTTCTCACTGTACTTGGCCTACGTGGTCTCTGGCAGTCTCGTGTTGATGGGGATGGTGGTGTGCGAATTACCGACCAAGGCTCGATGCTCTACTTTCAGCTCCCGTCCGTGTCCTGCACCCTACAAGACATTGGTAGAGGCGTGGACCTTTCAGCAACATGTATATGCGCTATCTGGCGAGTGGGATAGGGTTCCTGTGGTGCTTGGTAGGTATGCTCGAGGGCGCAAGAATCAGGCCAGAGTCATTTTTGATGGTGATCTTCAGCTACCGGTCTGTGGCCATGGAAGTGATCTGCGACAAGCCAGGTATAGGGTTGCTGCAGCCCTGGTTCACCTCGGCGATGAGCCGAGCCATGGACACTACCGCGCGCTCCTCAGATATCGCAACAAATGGTTCTACACTGAAGACGGGATTGCAAGCTGCGAGACACAGCTACAGGGGGTTCATGCATGCAACGTGTACCTTCTCTGGCTGGTTAAGCAGGGGCTATAGTCCTTTCTCCGCTTGCTGTGTGCGCCTGTGGCTGCAATGGGTGATGCTCCTCAGGCGGTGCCTCAAACTGATATTGGTGAGAATGCCTTTTGGGCGAACTTCATGCCAGCAGGGAAGCAGGCAGCCGCCGCAAACTCTGAACAGACAGCAGCCAATGAGCGCATGGATGTGGACCCCGCCAGGACTAAAGACGACAACGCAGCAGCTGAGGACTCAGAGTTCGATGGCCGTGGAGGCAAGTGGGCCAAAGAACAGACCGGCCGCGGCAAGGGGCGCAACTCAGGCGGAGGTGGCGGCACCGCAGCCGGAGACGACAAGCAGCGCAAGGATCAGAAGTGGACGAGCTGGAATCAGTCGTGGGGTAGCCGGGACGCTGGTCGGGATTCTGATCGACAGACTATTCAGGATCTGCGCCGACAGGTTGGCGCGCTCCAGAGGCCCGCGCTACGGCACGAAGATGCCATCAATACGCTACGAGCTGATTGCTCGTTCGTGTGTTTTCTCCGCACGCACGTGGATGCCTCTGTCGTAGGGCCACTTTCACAAGCGAGATCGGCATGGGCTGCCCAGAAAGAACGGTCCCCAGAGTCACTGACGAAGCCGACGCGAACAGTGCTATTTCAATGCCTGGTGTCAGAGTTGCTTGCGCGGACTGTGGGTCTGCAGGAGGAATCTATTAACCACCTGGCCAGGGTTGGTTGGTTCAACAAGGAGACTCAGAGCTGGCACTACTTGCGCTGGTCGCAGAGCGAGAAAAAGCTCGAGGTGGACAGCAAGCCGCCCGTCCCCCGTCAGTTGGCTCAGGATGTGATCCAGGACGTGGTGAAGCTCTCTGCCGAGGAAGGGGCGATAGCCCGTTTTTACCCCACGCGGCCGCTTCAGCCAGACCTGAAGGGTGAGGCGCTGGCGCTGCTGTTGCAGTTCCCGACACGAGGAGAGACTGCGGACAAGCTCATCTCCCACATGAATCTCCTTTGTGGCTTGGCTGTTACGCAGCTATGCGCCTGCCAGTTTCGGCCCGAAAGGGGGCAGCGCTCTGGTCTAGCAGTGGCTATCTCGAAGGAAATGGCCAGCTAGTGCACTGGAGCTTGCAGCTTTTATTGCATGAGTCACACATAATTTGCTTCTCCCGATGCGGAGCTGAGTGGGACCTTCTAGCAGCGTCGCGTGGCTGAGTGCCTGCAAATGACTGACTCGACGGCCATAGTACATGCATTTGGGAATTTTGCTGCGGCTCCCTCTCAGGCTGCGTTCGAACTTGCTACATCTGCCCAGAGATTCCAAAAGCC
>CAJNIZ010003136.1:1081-19343 GCA_905231905.1 Symbiodinium pilosum | reverse complement strand
CCAGGTCATTCCTCACTCACTCACTGTCACTACTACTGGGATTATGAAAGGGCTTCCGGAGCTTCAGACGCAAAATGTAAGGCACTGCGCTCAAGCTCTAGCGACTAGTGGATTCTAGACGATGAGCCGTTTAGCATCGTTTAGCCACCCTAACCTCTACAATACCTTCGCACAGGAGCGGGAAGACCTGCGCACAGGGGCTCACGAGGGATGTCCGTAGGTGGTTGTAACAGCGCAGCTTATATGATTTGCCTAGCAACTTCTGGGAAATCCCCACGATATCAATGAAAGCCGCGATGCGATTAGCGTCAAAACTAGTTATCAGTATTTGTCCGGCCTCTATTAGTTGTTGAATCGCCCTTGTTGATTTCAAAGTTTTTGGGCTCTTTCTTCGGAGTATTAACAACTCCAGGGCTCCAGCTTAGATGATTCACGCCTAGCGTTGCATCAAGTACCGCCCGGACTAAATACAATGTAACGGTAATTTGGACCGCAACTCCCATGAATTTGCATGGGCGCCCATCGACGACAAATTCCCAAAGCAAAGGTAGGTCAATCCCCCTACGATGCCCCCTATGAAACCTACAGTAACCCCATAAGCCTCACGATGCTGATCTTCATAGCCCTGCGTGGAGGGTCAGGGGAATCTAGAACCCCACAATGCCATATTATAACTTACGAAGCCCCTCTCACCCCCCCCCCCAATATACAGCCTAAACCCTGAACCTCAAATACTGAATAACCTAGACCCCGGCCGCCGTGCCAACAGGCAAGCAACACCGATCTTCACGTTCCAGAGCACTAACAGAGCGCATGGCGATCAAAAATGACTCAGTAATTTCTATGCCTATTCCCAGATATCCCCTCAAAACCCTATACAACCCTATATAACCCCCTATAGCCTGATATAACCTTACCATCCAAGCCTGCCTCCTCCTCCGTCAGCGCCCAGCCGCTTGCGCCTACTTCAGGTTCTGTAGATCCAGGTTTCTTCGGCGGAAGAGGATCATCTTCACTAACCTTGGCTCTGGGATTCAAGATTTGTACGGCCTAGGGTGGTTTAGCGTTTGTTTAAAGATGCTTGAAGTCACCAGAGCCAGTGTAGAGCTGAATTCCGACCAAGGTGGATATCAATTTGTTTAACCCCTGCACTGGCTTCTGGCACAAGACCTCTGGACGCTCTGCGGTTTGGGCGAAAGTGACGTGGCAAGGAACCAGGTCTGGGGTTTGGGGCTTGCACGACGTGAATTAACATAGAAACTCTTGGCTGACCCTATTTGAACGAAGCAGAATACACAAATACCGATGGTATCACTCAAACCCCCAAATGCCTTAGATGTACTAGGCCCTAATACACTAAACCTAACCGATGTAAAAAAAAAATACAAAACTTACTGCCTGCTTCACAGTGACTTGCGCCGACTTCAGCTTGTAAGGCTCCACATGGGCCGGCACATCTGTTTGCGGACAGCCTCAGCTGCTCTTTAGAGTTAGGATTTACCGGTCTTAGCACCCTAGTAGATCATCATCATCATCATCATCATCATCATCCTCCTCGGGGGCTCTAGAGCCTAGACCAGCAAGAAATGAAATCGGACTCATGAGTAGAATGAGATTAACTAAGATTCGGGGTCCCGCCCTATCTTCAACTGGATATCATGTAGATAGCTAGTCACAAATTAGAGGGCTCCTTCTGTAAGGAGCCTGAAGGGAGTTTTGAGCAAGCCTGTTCACTCAGTATCAAGAATCGAAAATTTGATTGCTATTCTGTTTCCCCAGTATCCACAACCCCCATCTGCCTAACATTTGGTACTCCTGAGAAGGATCTAGCGCGAACCAAATGTGCAATGTCTTAATGTTATGCCGCAGCGGGTGTCCTTTACCCCTAATCCTAAACCCTTAACCCACAAATCGGAAATCATTTTCCAAAAGGGTTAGGCCACTGGGGACTTCTGCTGAAGATGTTCGCACCACCTTGTGCACAGATTGTGCAGGCTTCTGACCCGGAAGACCTGGGAAGAAGAGGTCCGGGGATTACTCAGGAACCGGGGTTTTGGTTGCGCCCTTATGAGTCTGAGGGGTGAGGATAGGCGCGACAAGCACACTGCCGCACATTACATCCTGAAATAGTCTGAGCTGAATTCCTCTTTTTTATGCAACAGCTTGAGAATGCATTTCATTTTTTGGGCACGGGTATAAGTACGGTATAAGAATAATGCTGGGTAGCGATTATGAAAGTGTTTCGGAAGAGTGCAAGCCTTTGGCCAAAGGCAATACTGAAAAAGGTGTACGGAATAGAGTTAACTTTTGTTCCGTGCGGAAGAATAACAGGGCAGAGACGGAATAATCGCATGCTCCGAACTGGAACCCAAGAGTCCTGCCTTGTGAACTCCTCCTGGACCTGCCCCCAAACACAATTAGGGAGCCCTTCAATTTAGAGTCGTTTGTTATTGGAGGGGAGGGGGGTTTGTAATCAGAACCCCCCTTGAGTCAAAACCCAGCTCAGCCAGAGAATGAGTACCTTGAGATATCCTGGTACCAATTGTTGGGCAAGGTGGTGTGCTGTCACTGGTTTCACTTGGGGTTGCGCCCACTCAGTTGCAACGAAGAAGCGAATGACCGTAGTCCTTTGCGGCGTAGCCACATAGCTGAGCCGTGCGGGTGTGGCATACGTGGCGTAGCCAGGCACTGGTGTGGCGACCTAGATGTTGATATAGTAGCATGAAAAATCGAGCTTGTCCTTGCACTAGGCTTTAGGTTTAACATATGTACAAGGAAAATATCGGTGTCAGTCTGTGGTACCTTCTGAGCAAAGGGACTGGAACTGGGACAGTGTAGCGGTACGTGGTACCAGGAGTAGTTGGTGGCATGCTCACCACACTGGAACCGGCGGGCATGCTCACGGCACTGGAACCAGCGATAGGCATGTAGGCCGGGAGGGAAGCCTCAGGCGTGTTTCTGACAGACTTCGAAAGGCCACTGGTTGAGGAGACCCTGCACTGAAGCCTATACCCATGGTCTAACTTGTGTGAATCATTCTCAAGCCGGCCTACTGCACCTTTGATATGTGGCCAGGTGGGGTCCTTACAAAGCACCCTGTTTGTTATAGATGCAGCCGTCATTTGAAGAAGCCTTCCGAAACCAAACTGCAAAGCACTAACTACGTAGTACTCCCCAAGACAATTCTGAAAAATGATCAAGTAGCCGCGCTAGAGCCTGCTGGGAGCATGTAGCCGCTGGAGCCCGCTGGCCTTGGCTTTCGCTTGTGCTTCCGCGAAAATTGAATGCTTGCCTCCCTGTATTACAAAATGTGTTACAATGATGATGTCTTCCGCCGGGCCCAGTGACCCGTAATTTGTTTGTACCATGCCAAATTACGGAGAGCATTTCTCTGCAATCTGATGGCTTTGGCTTGGACCAGCTATAAACGGGGTGAGAACTACAACGTTCCAGCCTTCCAGGGGCCAACACACCGTAAAAAAAGTGTGTATATATATATACATAATATATATATATATGTAACTAACAAGTCCGTTAAGAGGGGAGGGCTTAAAAACGCTGTTTCAAGGCTTAAGTGCCCCCTTCGTGCGGGGTGGAATGCCTTGGTCAAAAAGACGTTTGTCGCTTTCAGTGAAGTGACCGACCCGTCTGTTCACATTTGACGCGAGCGGTCCATGACCGTTCACGCCTAATCTTGCCACACAGGTAGCACTGATCTGGCAAAATCTGAGAGGTGCAGCACCTCCGAAAGGTTTCAACCCGAAACTCCTCCTTTGTCTGTACACTAAAATCGACAGCACAAAGCCTCAGCATAGAGCAGTGACAGCATACTCAAAACTGGCACAGGTCGCATGGTGACGGCACTGGATCCAGGGACTGCATAGTAGGCACCACCTAAGCTTTGTCGCACTTGTCGCGCAGACCACAAGGAGTTCAACTGTAGGGAGATTGAGGGCGCGGCAATAATATACTATAATGTACTACAAAATACACTGTGCTACTACAATATACTATATTATACTACAATAAATCATGTTTGACATTCTGCCACTTCCGCACCGGGCCCTTACATCTTGTCACATGGGATTTCCCAGGCTTACTCTAAGTTTCGCAATGAGAAGCAAAGACGAGCTCTCCATAGTGCATCCCTACACCCTGCACCCGGATCAGTCACCCTCTTTTTTAATCCACTATAGTGTAATATAGTATAATATAATCTTCTATAATCTATTATAGTATATAATAGTCTATTATTATAGTATACTATAATCTATTAAAGTATATGCGAAAAACCTGGACCCCACACCCTTCAGCCTCCAGGTTCGTCCTCCGGTTGGCCCCTTCTAAACCCGCAACCCTACACCCTAAACCCTTAAACCCTAAACCCTACACCCTAAACCCTACACCCTAAACCCTACACCCTGAACCCTACACCCCAAACCCTACAACCTGAACCCTAAACCCTACACCCTAAACCGTATGAAACGTCATCTCAGGCGCTGGAGTAGGCGACGGGCTGAGCTACGGCTTGGATGGCGGCAGGGGGATGGGCTTGCATGACCTCCAGCTTGAGGGCTATGGGGTTATATGAGGGGTAATGTTGGGGTTATATAGGGATAAGGGAAAAGAAAATGGAAGCTACCATATTATAATAAGGTATATATAAGTGGTAATATTGGGGGTATATAAGGATAATGGAAAAGAAACTGGACACTACTATTTAAGGTTTAGGGCTTAGGGTTTAGGGTTTTTGGCTTGAGGTGCTGAATTTCTAGGTGCCGGTACAGGGTTTGGGGCCATGTAGCGTCAAGATGAACCCCCAAAATAATTCCTTCAGGATCTGGGTCAAAGGTTGCAAGATTCTCTGGGCTGGTTTTCACAGATTCGGCTCCACGGCGCAGAGATCTAGCACAAGGTCAGTTTGTTTTTGCTTGTTCTCTGGCTTGCAGGTGTAGGGGTTCACGGTTCGAGACATCAAAGTATCTGACGGAAAGGCTTGTCCACAAATCCTGTACCAAAACCACCCTATAACTATAACCCCTTTATTAAAGGGACCCTATCAAGGCAACGGAAGTAAGACCAGAATGGTAATTTGTCACCACTGCTACGCAAAGCGGCTGTGGTATAACCTTCACACCACCCCATGCCCCGCAACAAGCCCTAGATCCAGCATTTTCTAACTTTCAAACATCTCAGACTAGCTACAGCCAAGCAATCCCCAGCCCCCCTGCCCCTACACCCCTCAAGTAAGGGAATGAGATGAGGCACCACAGGATTCGTTGCCGGACGTGCTGGCAACACCTGGACCTTACAGATGATGGGTTCGGGGCTACAGAATGACGCTCCCGGAAGATAACAGTTCATGACGTTCATGATTCGGGTTTGGGCATGGGCCCTCAAACACCCACAATTGCGGTTCACTGGTATGATATGGTAGGTTCTAGGAACTAGAGGAAGCAGACATATATCCCCATGGACTATACTCCATGTTACTCCATGGCCTGCGCCCTATCCAAACTGCATGAGGTTGCTTGATTTAGACATCTTCGTTCCGCTGTTCATCAGGTCGCAACCCTCAAATCGAGTAAGCCCACTTGCAAGCGTATAAATTTCTTTCCTCAGAACCTTCGACTCACCCAGTTCAGTACCTGCACCTCGGCTCGCACATGTCGAAGGTGACAACAGTCTCAGGAGCTCAAAACCCTCAAGCTGTGAAACTGGGAAGAAGACATCCCTCATGACCGCTGCATCCGGACCCAGTCATAGCAGGAGCTGAATCCCACAAGCAAAGTAGAAAAAAACCCAAGGAGCCCCGTATATACTCAGTAGTGCGCAATGATCTCCAAGAACCGAACCCCTTTCAAAGTGATCCCCCGCTCGTGGGACCCGCTCCGACAAAGCATTGTCATATTCATTCTGTTTGGGCTGGAATATTGCAGGTGATGTAGGGATAATGGAAAATTAAGTGGCAACTACTGTAGTATATTGGGGTTATATAGGGATAATGGAAAATGCAATGGAAACTGGTGCATGACATGCATATAACCCCTATATAACCCATTATAATAGTTTCCATGTTCTTTTCCATTATCCCAATATAAACCCAATGTAGCCCCTATAGCCCCCATATCTACATCCTCAGCTCTAATGAGCCTGGACTCGAGCCGAGTCACTCTGCTCAAGGAGCTGCACCGCGGACGGTGGTCCTAGGCGAGGCTTTTCCAAACGATGGAGGCTTTTGGAATATCAATTTTGAGAAGGCAGAAATGTGACCCAACCTGGGAAAGCACCCACAAGGCTGTCAGCTCATGATGAATTTGCCGTGATCTGTTTAGATCCTACTGACATGGAAGTATCCTCCGCCTGAAGCAGGTTCAGGGATGACTTGATACTAGCAGAGAGGGGCTTGTCCATCAGTAAGAGGCACTTTCAGTTCAGACAGCATGTGAGCTATAGTCTAAACTCCTAGTATCCCCCTTAATATCCCCTGTAGTAGCCCCTTATATAAAACCCCCTAAATAATCCCCCTTAAGGAGCTTAGAAGATGGCTCATGTCTCAACCCTCAGCTCTAAAGCGCGTCTATCCCCGGAAAAGATGTCCACACCTGCCGGCACCCGCACTTTCATCTTGCTCTCCGGAGGATATAATTACAGTAGTAGATTAAAGTATATTAAAGTAGTACATTATAATATCTGGGTTTACTGGGCTTTAGGGAATATATCCCCAATAATGGAGAACCACATGGAAAGCAACATGGAAAATGAAATGGAAACTGGAGTCGTGGGTTTAGGGCTTAGGTCATAGGGTGTGTGAAGTCTGGGGATGTGGGCTGGCGTGTCTTGTGTAGCAGTGTAGCTCTTTGCAGCATGTGTCTGTGACCTGTTGCGATCGGCTGCTCAAGCTGCAGTGTGTTGCGCATTCTTGCATGATTGCTTGTGTTTCAAGCTTGCGGCAGTTTTCGATTTGATTTGTGTATGTCTTGGCACACAGGTTCTGCAGCTGTCTTCTTTCGTGCCCTGCCGGTCACTTTCCGCACGAAGGGCAAGGACTGTGCCCCCCATGCTTGGCTTTGGCTTAGCCTATTGTGTCTTGAACTTGCTCGCTTGCCACAGCTGCACAGACAACTTGCTCCTGCGGACACAATCACGAGGCGGGGCATTCTGCATGCTCAGGGTTTCCTAGTGCTATCGCGTCTGCTTTTCTATTTCGATGTAGATTCTCGAGCACTCTCCCTAGAAACACAACTCAAACCTCTTCGTTGAAAATTGGATTTCCAGAGAGGAGCTTGCAACCCCAAGGAGGAGCCTATGGGGAAAACATGGGTACACTGAGACAAAAGCTGCTAAAGATCAACCCCAAAACCTGCTCCCAACTCCAACAACCTGTGATCCTGCACCCCACATACAAGGCCGGTTCAAAAGAAACTTCTTATCAATACTATTATTGTTATTACCATTATTCCTATTCTTACTACCATTGTTACGATGACTATTATTATTGGGTTATCGTAACACGTTTCTACCATCACCCTCCTAAGACCCATGAGACCAGAAGCCTCCTTGGCAGGCGAGTCGTAATCGTCGTCAAAAACAAACCGGTCGCGTCCTTGGGTATCTGCTATGTCTCCAAAATAACGTTGTCGTTTCCATTCATTCTGCATGTGCTTTTCCGTTTGATTCTCCACTATTCAGGGTATATAACACCTATATTCCCCTAGTTTCCATGTCATTTTCCATTTTCTTTTCCATATGATTCTCCGTTATTGGGGTAATATCCCTAAACCCTATATGGCCCTTAAGATTCCGAGCGTAGGTTGCTGGAAGCATGGTCAAGAATAGCAGGGTCTCAACAGAAACTGTATGGCGAGAGAAGAACTGCCTGGAATCTATGCAAAAGGAGTCTACACATTAGACGGCAACACTACAAAAGGCTGGCCCAAAATCTTATATCCAGAGATCTAAGGCCTAAACCTCAATGTCCTAAACCCCTAATTAAAACCCTAAACCTCATAAATCTATGTCCTAAACCCCTAAGTTCCTAAACCCCCTGAATTCATTACCCAAAGCCCTAAATCTTGAATCCTAAGCTCAGACCAAGGTACCGCGGTCCGCCATGGCAAAAGGGGTTTGGGAGGAGGCCGCCAGGACTTCAGGCTCTGAATTGCTAAGAGCCTAAATTTTCAGTGGAGATGTTTCTGGGGTTTAGGGTTTAGGGTTTCGGGTAATAATAGTAGTAATAGCAATAACAATACTAGTGATATTGATAATGTAATGTTGATGGTAATAGTGATAACAATTGTAGTAATAGTGATAGTGATAATAATAGTAATAGTACTAATAAGCATCGTCTCTTACGGAGCATAAACATGTTAGGCTACCATAGCTACAAAAGATGGATGTACAGCAGATAAGGTGCTTTGAACTTAGTGGAAGCCCTGAACAACCACCGGCTCTTACACCTCTAAACTAACCTGGGAAGAGGCTAGAAAAAGTGCCGTCCCGCTAGGAGCAGAGTTGAGGGAATTGGATAAGAATAATAGTGCTAGTATTTGCACGAATAGCCCTACGAATAGTACTAGCAACAATAACAAAAGCAATAATATTTTCCATCGTGACACTAGTAATAAGAATGGGAGGGTGCAGCTTTCGTGTTCACAGTGTGGGTCATACGGGAGGTCCTTCTTGGATCTTCTTCGCGGGCATGGCTAAGAACCGCCTAAAACCAAGAAGATAGACAGTCGAGGATTCATCTACATTCCGAGTCCGAATCTAACCCTTGCATCCCTTCATGCTTGTAGCGGGCATCTATGAAACATTGCAAGCCTTGAGCTGGTCTTTTGCTAAACGACCCCCATTTGGAGAAACCCAAATGAAAGTGTCTTACAAGGACCTACCAACATCCAAAATCCATCTAGCGGACCAGCCTCCAGAAAAATGAGCCCTCGACCTCCCTCAATGCACCCCCACCCCGCAATATAGAAGAGTACGGTAGACTGGGCTCGACTTTTTTGGGGGGGTTGCGGGAGGGAGGGAATTCTTGCCCGCACCAACCGCTCCAACCCTTCCTGCAGGAGAAGCAGCAGGAGCTCCCGAATATGCCCACCCCCCTCTAACATGCTCAAGACATTGCTTGCAGGCATGCTTTAGATCTGCTGTCTTCAGAACTTCGCTGTTGGTGGCAATCTATACAGCATGACAGGCCTAAGCCCCTCAGCATCCCCCTCACTAAATCATTGCACATATTTTAAGCCCACCCACACCCCTAATATTAAATACTCTCCAATTTGGTATATTGTAATATACATGGAGTATTTAATATGGGGGGGTGGGGCAGTTTTATAGTAGGGGGAGGTAACTAGTCCAGACATCGGATCTTACAGTAATATACGGAACCGCTAAATGGACCCTCCAGATCGTGCCTTCTGGATGACGTTCTCGAAGGCCAGCAAGCAAACGTCCGCCTTCCCAAATGAATTGCAAATCGTGGCGGGGCTGGATTGTAGGCTACTAGGTCTGTTGGGTAATTTCAGACTTGAGATCGAGGGCTTACTGGTTGTAATATAACTGCAGGCAAGCAAGGGGACTACATGAACCTACAGTTGGCTCGAGCTAATATTCAGCGCAGACTGCATCAACGCGAAGACGAAGAAGATGATGATGAACAATATTCAGATGATAGTGATGAAAATCATGGGAGAAGCGACATCATCTTTGTGGTGATTGCAGCGACTGTATGGAGAAGACCATGTCGTGACGCCACGTTGACGTGCTGCGCCCCACCTCACTTTGCCTCCATGGCCTCATTCATCATGGAAGTGCCAGACAAGAAAGGTTTCACGTGAGCTATAGTCGTGAGCTGGTCTAAACTCCTAGTATTCCCCCTTATTAACCTCTATAATACTCGCGTATGTAACCCCCCTTTGAGGAATTTAGACCCTAAACCCTGAACCCTATAGAACCCCACAAGACGAGTGTAGCCCCTAAACCCTAAACCCTCTATAACCCCCCCTAGGATGAGTTGAGATTACAGCCCACGTGAGGTCAGTAGAGTCCAATAGAGCGCAGCAACGGCAAGGCAGTAAGTCTGCCATAGGGATTTCCCCTTTGGGGGTTTCCTGAAATTAGGGGTCCCTTTAAGAGAGGGGTTTAGGGTTTTGGGTTTAGGGCCCTTTAAAGGGGTTCATCGGGGATATATAGGGATATAAGTTATATAGGGACATATAGGGTTTAGACACGCGCATCGCACAAGCAGGCACGGCAAACACTGTCACAGGGTTTTGGGCTTAGGGTTTGGGGGCTTCTCAAAATGAAGCGTACCATTTTGGGGTTTCCCATAATAAGGATTATGACATCGTGTGGGGTCTATATTGGGGTCACCCTATTTATGGAAACTACCATTTGTATAGTACGGCTTTGCGAATCTGCATTCCGGTTGCAACGCCGTTCACCGCAATAGCTTTCCTCCCTTTTGAGAACGAGTACCTATTTGACGAGTGCCGTGGGCAGGCTCCTGCAAGCATAAGAGTCCACAAGACAGCGTTTTCTGAAGGTATGTCCACCACCACCAGTTGGGAAGGTCTTCGGATATACGGCTTGGAGCGGATGAGGTGTTGTGGGTGAGAAGGGCAGTGCTGTTGTCACATGGCCAGAACAGTGTTGTTGTTGTTGTTGAATCTCAGCATGGACGATAAGCCTAGCACCTGTCGAGGACCCAAAGCTCTACTTTAACCCTCATTGCTTGGAACCAGCTGGCGCACGAAAAGAAACCCTTATCAGCCCTACACCAAGCCTTTCTGTACCCACAATGCTATTTTAGGGGTGGGCCCAACCCTAACGCACACCCGAATGCAGCCCCTTGTGCGAAGTTAAGTTCACTGACCACTGCTGTTCGAAACTGCAAGGGTCTCACAAAGCCGGGGCCCCAACTCCGCGACACAAAACAAAACCAAACAGACAGGGGCTTCGCTGAATGCAGCTTCCCTTTTGCAGCCCTTACATCCAAGAGGTCATATTATCTTTGGGCCCCAGCGTCTTTGGAATATGTGACCTGCGATGGACATGCATTCCTGATTAGGGACAGAATGCATCCCTATGTCCACCCTCGATGGTCCCTGGGTAAGAGCATTATTGCCTGTGTATCTCATATGGAGATTCCAAAAATGAGGGGCCCCTCTGTTGGGATGCCAATAATGAGGATCAGAATGTATTTGTGTCCGTTTTTCGGGGCCCCATTCATGGGAAGCCCGCATAGAGATTCTGAGGTTCTCGTGAAGGAGTTTACAGGAGCCACTCTCCTCTATGCATATATATATGTATATGTATATGTATAATATGTATATGTATATGCACGTGTGTATGTGAATGTGCGTGTGCGTGTTAATCCATGCGCCCGGCCTCGGCGCAGCATCGTTGTGAGGACGTTCCCTCCTAGCGTAAGGTTTGGGGTTTACAGGTGTGAGGGTTGAGAATCACACACATGGTCATCGGTTCGAGGTAGATGCTCGTCCACTTCTTCTACATTGCAGGGTTCCTGAAAGACTTAGAGCCTTGAAGGCTTGAAGCCTCCAGGGGTCCTTGCCATGCCTATTTGTAGAGGCCGCGGGGTCTGGGGTGAAGAAGTCTGCCAAATCTAATTTGCACGGGGGTGTCTCCAAATACGGGTACCCTTTACAACCAGACCCCATTCTCCAGGAGTTTTACATGGTGAAGGTGATTACATGAGCCACTTCAGAGCTTCAGAGAATGGATCTGAGAGAGATGCGCGCTCTTGCAGGGATCTGGTTGTTTCAGTTCTTGTCCATATGGCCCCACGGAAACCAAATTCTGGGGACTTGGGCGCTAAGCAGTTTGCAGTCGTTAGTCCGCCCGGTGCAGGCATACGTGGTCAGAACATCTTAAGTAAGCGCTTGACATAGTTGCGGAGTAGGTGTCGTGCTGTCATCATAACCCCTATACAACCCACATATTATAGTAGTTTCCATTTTCTTTTCCATTATCCCAATATTACCCCAATATACTAGGACATGGAAGGTGGTCAGGGCCCCAAGTGATTCACAGACTGGCTTTGCTTGATGCGCTCGTTTTGTACTCACGTAAAATCACCTATACTATATGCCCGCTAACAAACATCCCCACCCCCTGGTAACAAATGAACACCCAAAAATATGATGGTACTATATTGGGGGGAGGTATCAGCGGGAGCGGATTTAAAAAATCATACAAAAATCGAAGGCATCAGTTGCTGCCATAGAGGCGATACTAGCAAAGGAAGGCATGGTGCCCAATGACTTACTTGTGGGCAATTGAGGGATGGAGGGTTGGACCTGCCCTTGTCACCCCCTTTTTTGGTTTGCATTCTCTTCTTCCAAACCTTCATACCCTGCAAGACAAACCTGGATCCACCACTTCCACCACCTCCAGACAGGTGGTGTAACAGCACCTGCAAGACCTCTGAATTTCTCGCAAAATTTATGAAACCGTTGAAAGCACTTCTATTCAGCTTTTTGAAGCGTGGGCGAGCTTTCCAACCACTATCCCCCACACCAATTATGGTGCAGGGCTTTGACCGACGAAGATGGGTTTTGGTGGCAGACCTTGCCACGACAAGCCAACATTTAAGACTCCCCGCCGAGAAACAATAGAAGCACAATCGAACACGTAGACAGACAACCATGGGAGCAATGACGGGCAACAAAACGGTTTATTGTATGCTAACTCGAACCGTCTCAACATGCAGCAACTATCAGGATGTTGGACTTTCAGGACCTGGCATGTCAAAGCAGGGCTCACATCGCCACGCTCACGTACTCGCCAGCTTGTGGTACATCTGCTTCGCAAATGGATCCATGCTGCGGGCGGTTGAGAAGCTGAAGGCTCGCGTCGGAACTTTCAAAGGAGCTTTCATCAGCATCCGAGAACTGCCTCACCATGTCCATCTTGATGCTCAAGGGCCTCAGAGATCCACAGCATGTACATCAAAAACCGCAAGGATTGGGGCTTCTATGGCTTGGGGGCTTGGTTTCTGGGATGTGTGCCCAAGGACCTCAGGTCCCCATACAAACGAGCACCAATTTGTCGACTTCGAACCAGCAAGTCCACCTCAGAGCTCTCAGAGCAAATGAAGTGCGGCGCCACTTCCAGGAAAATTGCCCTGATCAGTTGAGCATAGGCCATCCTTGGTCGGCTATTCTAGCCGCGCTAACAGCTGTCAATATAAATACGAGTGATCCCTTTGAAGCCAACAAAAGAACAGCTTTCAATCATTCCAAGGCCAAGCTAGCATCGGTTCCGCTCCAGAAGCATCGGAGGCACGGAGAAGGTCAGCAAATTTTGGAATGTCGAAGCCGGCGTCTGCGATCACTGGCAACAGCTTGGCGTCCGCCACCCGGGCCTGCACTAATATGTTCCAGGGTTTAGGGTTTACCTACGAACCCCAACATATACCCTACTAGAATGTAGTAGCTTCCAATTTCTTTTCCGTTATTCCCTCTACAACCCATATACAACCGTTGTATAAGCTCTAGTTTCCATTATTAGCCCCAGGCCTGCAACAACCACCGCGCCACAGGCTCCGAGCAGAAGCAGCTCTCTGTCAACAGAAGCACAATGTTCCTTGAAAACCAATTTTAAGGTTTAGGGACTGTGAACTGAAAGTCATTCAAATAACAAATGGGCTTAATTCCCCCAACCCCTATAGTGTAGTTAGGCCTCAAGTTTTTCTCCGTATGTTGTTCCTTTTTCTTTGTATCTTTTCCCGGTTCCTCTTCTTGCTATTATTGTTTTGAAGAATTTGAAGAATATGAATAATACTCAACCACTATGAAAAAGCAAGAAAAGCGACGAAATTCATGAAACACGGCAAAATCATGCGAAATGAAAAAAAGAGAGATGATGACCACCATGAAATGAAAACCATGAGAGATGACGAACATCATGACAACCATGAAAAACCATGGAAACCATGAAAACATAAAGACCAATCTGGATGAAACATGATGAACAATCATGACAATGATGAAGCATGTTGTTACATGGTGAAACATGATGAAATTATGATGAAATGTGATGGGGAATGATGGAGAACGATGAAAATCATAAAAAAAACTCACAAAACATAATGAAAATAAGAGAAAATCATGAAACATGATGAAATGTGATGAAGCAGCATGAAGCATGATGAAAAAACATGAAACATCATGAAGATGATGAAAAAGCACTAAACATGATGAACAGATGATACATGATGAACTATAATGAAACAGCATGAAACGATATGGAAACTCATGAACATTCATGCAAAATCATGAGATATCATGAGAAATCATGAAACCTCATGAAAAATCATGAAAATCCTGCAATACATCATGAACATCACACACTCATGAAGAATCATGAGGTTTCATGAAGAATCATGAAATTCATGAAAAAATCATGACCATTATGAATGAAAACCCATGAAATCCCATGAACAACGATCAAACATGATGAAGCATGATGAAGAAGCATGAAAAATCACTAAAGTTCAAAAACAAGAAAACAATGTAAAAGCATTAAAACATGGAAAATGATGAGCAATCCATGGATTTTCATGAAAATCAGAAAAATCATGGAAACTCATGCACATGATGAAAAATCATGGAAGACAATGGAGATGAAACATAGTGATCAATCATGAGATCTGGTAAAAAGTCATGGAAAATCATGGAAATGATGAACAATCATGAGAATGTTGAAAAGCCATGAAAAATGTTGAAACATGATGGATGAAGTATGATGACATGTGAGAAATCGTGAAACACAATGAAAGTCATGAAAATCATGAACAATTTGATGAAACATCATGAAAAATCATGAAATATGATGAGAAATCCTGAAAATGATGAAATACGATGAAGAATCATGATAATTCTTAACAACAAGGAAAAATCAGGAACGACCACGAAATCCATGAACAATCATGAGAATCGTGAAAAATAACGAAAATAATTATGAAAAATCATGAATTTTCAACAAAATCATTAAACAAATCGAAAAAATGGAAAATCATGCAGTTGAGTTGAGATGATGAAAATCATGAAAATGTTGCTCTTTCTCTCGTATTCCGAGCCTGCTTGCTTGGTTGCGCTCTTGTTCGGTTTCTTGCTTGCTTGCTCGCATGGGGCTACCTTGCTTGCTTACTTGCTTGCTCGCTTGCTTGCGTGCGTGTGTGCGTGCGTCTACCTTGCTTGCTTACTTACTTCTTGCCATCCTCGCTTTGAGCTCTTGCTTAGCCAAAGCATGAGGCACCGGAAAACATACAACACAAAAACGGAACATAGACGAAAAAAATACTGCCACCGGTAATCAGGACCTTATATGTAGCAAACAACTATGACGGGGTCCTTATTTTTAGGGGTTGTGGAAAACCTCTTTTTTGCAAAGCAACCTAGGAGGGCATGGGCTGGAACTTAATCTTTTGAACCAGGGGCGCGGCTACTTCTTCATGAAGAATAGGACCTGCCCAACCCTCCCTGCCTCTAACGTGAACACACCTAATCAGGGAATGTCCCCAAAACTCACTCACTAAACCACCCAACGTATCCCAATGCACTAGTCCTTAGTTGAGACGCTTCGGAAGGGAAAGGCACGCTTTCTAAATTCAGTCTGGGCTTCACATGTTCCTTGGACACGTTGTCCTCGGCAGCAAAGACACCTGCATACTTCTTGAATCTGGGTGATCACCCTGCATTCTCAAAGCCTGTTGAAACAACTCCAATCCACAGCCCGAACCCACACCCTTTCGCGGAAAGTGCTCGCCTGGAGTGAGGCCCTTCTCTGGCATGAGGTCGACCAGAAAGCGTCCAAGCACCTGGGCAGTAGCCATCGCGTCCATGTTCTTGGGGTCTGCCAAGATGACGTACTGCGTCCAGCTCGTGCTACCACCGCGCTCACGGGTTGGACCAGCTGTTTTCGTCAGAATGTTAACAATACTCTGCACATGTGGAAGCGAGAAGGCTTCACCAATGCTCACTCGCTGCAGAGTTCGCAGCCAGCGTAGCATCGCCTGCACCTGAAAAAGCCCAAGGCCAAAGGCATCAAGATCGGCAGCTTGAGGCACGGCGTCATTAAAACGAGAAATGAACATGTCATCTGGCATCTCGAAATCTGGGAAGGATAAGACAATGGTGTCCACACCAACCAAATGTCCTGGAGGCTCCAGGGCCACCCTTGTCGACTGGAACCCAAGAACTCTCAAAACACCCCGAACATCACCCAACGACCTCCAAACCCATCCCCAGATGAGGACAGCGGGACTTGTCTAGCCTACATAGTAGTCTAATACCGCGTTACCACCCGTGCAAAACCCGCGCTTCAAAGACAGAATCCTGTTGAATACTGCAGAAGCCTTTCCATAAACTCCAAAAGGACCTTTACAAGCTTACAACCACCCTGCTCTCCATTCTCAAGCTACCAGATCCGTAGCAGCCTACAGAAGCCTTCAGTGACAGCTTTGCCCACCATTCACCCGCAACGACTCAGAAGAATTGTTGTCAGCTTCTGAAGCAATTTATAGATGGCTTTCAACCCAGTGAGCCCTGGCATCATACATTTTGCATGGGGGCCTCAAAGATAGGCAATCTTCCCTATCTTCCCTTCACCCAGAAAATCAAAGCCAGGAGACGCTTGGGGCACATGCACACACATGGATCCCATGTCCAAGTTCCTATTCCTAACCAAGATTGCATATCTGGTATCCCGTACCTACGAGATCTCAAAGGACGACACACATGAACTCCCGAACATCGCCATAGACACCTCATTGCATCATTGCTTCAGCCATGGGGGTTTGTCCTGTTGTGAGCTCTCCGATGCACCATGGGCGCAGCAGGACCCGCCGGGTCGCGCACACGACAAGGGTTTGAGTGTCGCCGCTCACCTAAAGGCACCTAAAAAATCTCTAGAGGGGTTTTGCAGACTTTCTGGCGATCTACGATTGATTCGGGTTGAGAAAATTAAGCAAAAACCATCTTTTTCATTAGGAAAAGATGGTTTTGACAAAGCGAAATCAATTTTTCCTTGGAAAAACCATCAAAACTAATTTCTTTTTCTGGACCATGAATTCTCTCCAAAATGTTGTTTTTCTGAGTTTTGGTCTTCTGCTCGTCTTCCCAATGGCAATTAGACCCCAAAGCAGAACACAAAAAAAACACATTTTTCAAGAGGCTTCAGAAAAATGCTATCATACGTTTGCTACGTATTGGCCGATTTGTTCCAAGGAAGTATGGTTTCTAAATGAAATTTGATTCCTACAGAATTTTATATTGAAAGGCAGGCACCCAGGATCTGAGAATTTCTAAGTGAATTCGAAGCACATCGGTCATGCAATTTTTAGAAAGAAATCAGGAGCCCAGAAATACAGATTTCTTAGTAGATTCAAACCAATTTGCTAAAGTATGTATGTGTATGCAGAATCAGGAGCCAAGGATTTCAACATTCCCTTGATGAATTTAAGCTAGTTGAGCCAGGGGTGTATTTGTAGAAATCAGGAAGAGCGCATGTGAGAACTCCTCAAATGAATCCAGGGCAAAATAATATGGAATAGTAGCTGAGGAAAAAGGAACCTAGCATTGAATAATTACTTCAACAAACCGACGCCAGTGAAGTAAGGGATTCATCGCAAACTTATGAATGATGACTGAAGGCCAGCTTAGTTGGGGATTTACATGGAGAAAATCACCAGCCCACGATGTGAAGAATTCTTTGATCTCTGCGGAGAAGACCAACAGCCCAGGATCTGAGAACTGTTGTAACGAGTAGAAGCTAATCTAATACCAAACTTATTTGGAGAAAAGGAGGGGCCCAGCATTAGAGAATCCCTTTCATAAATCCACGCCGATTCAGTACTACGGGGTTTATATGAGAAAACCAGGAGCCCCGGATGTCAAGCTTCCTTTAATAAACGCAAACCAACTGGCTAAGGGATTTCTATAGAGAAAATCAGCAGCCCAGGATAAAAAAAAGGAAAAGGAAGAAGCTTTAACAGTTCAAGCACATTTAAAGGGTTTTTGTCTTCAAACTCAGGAGCCCATGCGGGAATTCCGGTAACAACCGAAACACATTGAATCTGCAATCATTCCGAAAATCAGGAACCCACAGGATTAGAGACTTTCCTTAATGAAACAAGAGCCAGTTTTATCAAGGGAGTCATGTGGAACAAACTAATGGTGGTAACTCATGTCTTTCGCGCAGGCCCAACAGGTTAGATCGGGGGGGGGGGGGGTGG
>CAJNIZ010003135.1:5659-22183 GCA_905231905.1 Symbiodinium pilosum | reverse complement strand
AGAGTTTTGCCGATGGCTCATGTCCGTGTTTTTTCAATGAGGCTTGTTCCCTGATTTGATCTGGAAGCAATCTTGTTGGATACTGCCCGCCATCCTCAAGCAATAATTTCGGCACCGTCTCCGGGTGCCAGTAGAAAATTACTACAAGTACAATATTGGTAAACTGTTTCAGGGTGAAGGTAGTATCCAGCAATCTTGATAATTCTTTTTGTAAACTCTAGCGATTCTAGCACTATTGCGCACGCTGTTGGGTTGAAAGACAAAGCAGCAATCAGGAATACCTCCAAGAAGATCTCAGCGCATACCTTTCTGGGCGAAGAAGTTCGATGAACCAAACTGGACCAATTCGGACACGTAAAGCTCCTAGTCCCCAAACTTCCCCTCCGCCACCCCTGATCATGGGCCTTCCCCATCTGAACCCTAAACCCCAGATCCTAAACCCTAAACTCTAAGCCCTAAACCCTAAACCCCTCCAGCGGAGGACGGCGCTGAGTGTGCCTTGAGTCCCTCGAGCCCCGCGGTTCCAGGCTCCGCCCCTGAGCTGACGGAGGCGCTTTTGTCCTTCAGGGACCCAGGAAAGACCTTTTGTAATCCTTTACAGGGGCTAAGGGTTCAGGGTGGTATAGGGGATATATAGGGTTTAGGGCTTAGGGCCATATAGGAGATGCAGGGGATATATCCCTGTCCTGTGGAGGGCACGCAGGAGTATTTCGGGCTTACTTGGACGGTAGTCATAACCTTCTATATTTAGGGCTTAGGTTGGATACTGCCCCCACTCAGTAACAGTTGGAAAATAGTTATAATATGGTTATATATAGCCCTTAATAGGACCCCTAATATAGACTGTTACAGGGTGGGGGCAGTACCCAAGGTTTAGGGTCAGGGTTAAGGGTTTGGAGTGCTCTAAGCTTGTATAAAGGCAGTTATCACTGTTATGTGGAGGGTATGTTATGTAGGGTATTGACTGAGTGGGTGTTTACTTCGAGGTTCAGGGTACTTCTAGCCTACACTCTGCCTACGTTATTTATTGTTTGGGGTCTAGGGTTTGGGATTTAGGGATTTAGGGTTTAGGTTCAGGGGAACTACTCAACCTACTGAAGTAGTTGCTGATATCAATTGACTTACTACTTGCTTGAAAGAGTTGTATTAACTGAAGCATTGAGATTAACATGAAATGATTCAACTGCTTGAACTGATTGCATTAACCTACTTATTTGGTCCAGCTAAATCAGTCGACTGGAAGTGTTCTGATTGCGTTTGCTGAACTCAGTAATTAGTTCAAACCATTCAAATTCAGTTAGGTCACAAGAATTATTACTTCAGCTAATTTAGTTGACTCATTAGAAGAAGTAAATTGTTTGGTTAATCTAATTGGGTAATCCAATTGAATTCAACTAATCCAGTTTCCTTAGTTAGGAGGGAACTTGGAGGTTCAAGGATATTATCCCAGTATATACTTGTACTTAAAACCCAACTAGAACCACGTAGTTCAAACAGTTCGAATAATCGTATTCCAGCAATTAAATTAGATGACATGATTGAATTAGCCGTTTTACATTAGTTGAATAATCAGCCTAACTGAACTATCTGAACTAGCCAAATTCGTTGAGCTAACAGTAATGATGAAAGGAACTGAACTAGT
Organism: Symbiodinium pilosum; assembly: GCA_905231905.1. Taxonomy (NCBI): domain Eukaryota; class Dinophyceae; order Suessiales; family Symbiodiniaceae; genus Symbiodinium; species Symbiodinium pilosum. The sequence goes on along the minus strand of CAJNIZ010003135.1, from coordinate 20,541 downwards.
TATTCAAATGGGTTGAGTTGAATCAGCTGGTTACTGAAGTTATTAACAGTTGAATTATTTCATCGAATTATTTAAGTTAATTACCTTGATCAAAATAATCGAGCTAATCGAACGACCGAATTGAAGTGTTTAAACTAGACGGAAGTTAATTACATGAACTAGTCCAGTTGAATTACTTGAACCAACTCAGCAGTCGAAATAATTAGCTTCAGCTAGTTCAAATTTCTTAATTGCAGTCAATTACATAAATTGGATGGTTTACTCGAGATGATTGAACTACCGAATTCGTTGAAGGAGTTCAATTTGGTGAATTAGTTGAATTCAGTCTTCAAACTATTTATAAACGCTATCGTGCGCCCGCCCTGGCTGGCGAGGCTTAGAGCACACGAATAGGTCATGGCACGTAGTTGACATGTGGGGTTTAGGGTCGAGGGAGTAACGGAGGCAAGCCTCACTTCAGTGTTTGTTGCATGCCTGTTCCAGCACTCATGGAGGGGGTTGGCTGGGTGAGGATGGATAGCCTCGGAGAATTAAGTTAATTGAATTCATGAATGGAATTGCTTTGCGTGGAGGGGTCATCCAAACCCAGGAAACACATTTACGAAACGGGACATTACAAGCAGGATGACAACTAATAGAGTTCATGCTCCCTACAGCCTAAACACTACACCAATTGCCAATAACCCTTACAACTCCGAGCACCTGGAAAATGGACATGCTCTGAGCCCTTGAGCTCCCTTGCGCCTCTAAACTCTTTCTTGGAGTGGTGGCGGGTTTAGGCTTTATGGTTCCTTTCTTGGAGGGTGGTGGATGTTTTTGGGTATCGCATCTTCTCATTATAAGAATTCACGGATAAGAATGGAGGGATGGCAAAGAGCATAGAAACCAAGATGTTACTTGGGGTTCAGGGTTCTAGGTGTAGTTGAAGGGTCGGCAGACTTTGTAGGTAGCTTACAGTAATCAGGTAACTCGGTTTCTTGTGTGGCTGGAAGTGCACTGCCTAAGCCTGACCTTACGCCCCATACCCTAAACCGTAAGTACTTTTTTCCTTAAACCCTAAACCCCTAAACCCTAATCCCCTTAAACCGTAAACCCTAAACTCTAAAACCGAAATCCGAAACCCCAAACCCTAAACCCCCTAACCCCCCTAACCCCCCTAAACCCCCTAAACCCCTAAACCCCCTACACCCCTAAACCCTAAACCCCTAAATCCTAAGTAACCTCACGTCGACTCTCCCTCCCGAGGCCGCAGAAAGCCCCAAAGCTGAGGCTGGCCATGGAAGCACACACTTGGTTTGGAGTTTAGGGATTAGGGATTTAGGGGTTTAAGGTTTAGGGTTTAGGGGTTAGGGATTTAGGGTTTTGTGTTTAGGCTTAGGCTTTAGGGGTTAGGGTTTAGGGTTTAGAGGTCTAGGGTTTAGGGTTTATAATGTACGTTACCGGTTGGGTTTGGGATGTAGGATTTAAGGGGAATGTTTGGGGTTAAGGTTCTTGCATTTTAGGGTTCAGGGTTTGCTGTTATTTATTTTGGGTTTGGGGTTTTAAGGTGTGGCTTTTTGCTGTCAGGTTTTGAGGTGGAGGATGTATTGCTGGAGGTTCAGGGTTTGAGGTGTACAGTCCCCCTTAAGTAGAGAGAATAAGGTTTTGCGTATGTTACAATAAGATCCCCATAATCATATACCCCATATTCTCTCTACTTAAGGGCCCTAAACCCTAAACCCTAATCCCTAAATAGTAGTTTCCATTTTCTTTTCCATTATCCCATTATAACCCCAATATTCTACTCAAGGGTGACTATAGAGGTTGGGGTTTGAGGTTGAGGGTTTAGGGTCTGGGTTCAGGCTCCAAGGTTGCTGCGTTAGGGTTGTAGGGTGTAGGGTTTTAGGGTTTAGGGTTGTAGGGTTTTAGGGTTTATGGTTGGGGACCAGGCTGGGCCTCTGGTATATATAGGGACTACGGACGAGCATCTGGTTTCGAAAGGTTCTTGCAAGGTTGAGAGAGCTTGGGGGGGGGTTTAGTAGGGAGGTGAGGTCGGCATGACCAAAAATGAAGTGATTGATTGTGCCGGGGATGATCAGGATGTGCAGATGTTTTTGTACAGTGGTATTGGGTCTTTTCATGGTGGGCTAGGGAGTACTCATGTTTTGGGGCATAAGCCAGGCACGAAACCTTCTGTGAGAATCCAGGCGATAACTGACAGTGCGGATAGCTAATAGCATAGATTGACATTAATCATGCGAGCATGGTCTTCGGGTACTATACAACCAAGTGTCCCAAGGTGTAAGGTATCTAGGTTAATACAGGAATTTAGTGGTCGTATCCAGCATAACGCTAGCGATTCTTTGCCGACCCACCTAGACTTCATGCAGTACACCTGCCCATGACTGTCAGGAGTTGTGGCGGGCACAAAATCTGCAGTAGCCATGGCCATTACAAACAAGAAAAGATTCAACAAATTTCAGGCCAAAACCCTTTGTCTTACCTCCTAGCCTCTGGTGTCGTCCGTGTTTGCAGTTGAGATTGTGGTTCAGCCTGTAGCGGTCAATGGGGTCTTTGCCAAGCCGGGCAAGAGGATGATACGACTCCCGAAGCCCTAAACTGGGTTGCTGTTTGGGAACTTGAGTTAAGTTCCCATAACATTGGTATATGGGTAGTTCTCAAAACTAGGGTCCTATTTGGGTACCCCGAAATACTAGGTGCCGTAATATAACCTTTAACCAAGAGAGGCCCATAGTTTGAGAATGACCCATATAGTAAGTAAGGTACTTAACAGCAACCCAGTAAACCGTTAACACAGGACTTACTTATCAAGGTCCGCCTCAGCAAGGGTCAGAGTGCATAGAGCTATAGTCTAACCTGCTTCAAGGGGGTTAATATGGGGCATTACATAGGGGAGCTTCATAGGAGTTATTAAGGGCCCGGAAAAGGGGTGAGCAGTCTTCAGACACTATGGCGCACGTGCAACACAGAAGCCTTTTTCTAGCACCAAAAACTGCAAAGTACGGTATGTGAATGCGAGATATCTTCTCTACAATGCAAAAAGTTGCAGTATTGCCTGGTACATGGAGTCTGGTGCATGGAAGCTCTGAGCCTCTCATTGCTGCCCAACACTCCCCCTAGGCCATTTACAATGGCCTACACCAGAAGTTCTATACATTAGCGCGAAGTCTGCTTCGAGACCCGCTTTTTACAAACTAATTGTCCCGACCCCAAGCGTGTGTACCTTTCTTTGGGTCAGGATCCGAAAATTCTTATAAGCTTACGTGGTCCCCAAAATCCATGAGGGGCGAGGAGTTAAAGTCCAGGCAGGACGTGGTGCTGCTTACAAGATTCACCCAAATCCAACGGGATCCTCTTGTCCTGCCCGGCTGGGACACTCCCTTCGTGGAGATGTCCCGAGGGGCCTCTCGTCTTGAGGACGAGTCAGGGGACTTGAGCGCAAATGCACGAAAGTGCGGAGTTCCAAAAAGGCCAGGAGGGATCCAGACTCAGGAGCATTCCTGTCTCCGGTGCCGGTCTGGATCGGGGAGACAATGACAGCAAGGTGTGAGCCATCTACTCCCTCCCTGTTCATTGCCACATCTCCTGATGGAGTGATACATAAAGGGATCCCCATAGATGCCGTTTATCCTGGCCAGAGTATCTCTGGAGGCACCGACAGGGAAGCACAACTGACACGGACGTCTCAGTCCGGGTGCTCTCGTGTTTACCAGCTGAGCACACCCTTGAAGATGAAAACAAGACCCATGCACGGTCGTGAGTATCCTCTCACCATACAAGACAGGCGGAGGAAACGGAACAGTAGGCCTCCTAGGGGCGGGTGCTACAGCCGGCAGGTCAAGGAAACTTGGATCCCCAGACGGAGGTGCTGTCTCAGATGGAACCCTCGGTGGATCTGGAATTGGAGGAGGTTCGGGAGTCACAGGCGGGCTAGGGATTCCTTCACTGACACAGGTTGGGGCTCCTCCAGCATGAAACGGGCTCCGTCTTCTCAGGCCTTCTCCATAGGCAGGGGCCCGAACAGTAGGTGGGTCCTCCCCCGGTTTGGGTTCCAACGGTCCGGATCCTAGAGCCAGTGCCGGTCCTGCGACTAAGGCACAAACAGGTCTTAACGTGGCAAATGCCAAGCTTCGTGCCTTCCCAGGCCAGGATAATCACAAGGACTATCACCACCCAAAACATCCATACTCTATCCTCCCCTTTTTCATACTCAGCTCTGGCTCCCTCATGACCTTGTGCTGTCGTGGGTACGACGCTTGCAAGACACAGCACGGCAATCAATGCCCTGCGAACTGCTTCTGGCGACCGTTGTGAGATCCGTGCCAGAACGTCAGGCTGAGGCTGAGCTTGCTGAAGACCCAGCAGGCCTATGAGATACCAAAATCTCTCACGAGGCAATGATTTTGTCAAAGCGTCGGCGGTCAGATGTTCTCCAGCCATGTGGCCAACGACCCACCCAGCCTTGAGACGCTCGCGCAACCAATTTGATGCGCAAATGACGGGTGCGCCAGGTGCCTCCGGGGAGAGCCGTTAAAGCAATTGCGGCAGTACTATCTGCCCGAAGGTCGACCGATATTGAAAACCTTGCAAACCTGGTAGCTGTGAGCAATTCTTGCGCCAGGGGCAGGATTGATTGGACGGCCTGGCCTGAGTCGCACAGCGACCCCAACTCTGCCTCTGCAGTGGAGAGTGTCATATACGATTGACGGCGGCTGCTCCAGTTCACGATGCTTCCCGCCCATGAAGTAATATACGCCCCGTGCGATCTAGAGCTGGCAGGGGCATATGATGCATCGCTACAGGCAAAAATGCTTGTGGCTACACCCTCCCCATTTTCTGGATCGTCTCCGGGGGGACCATACACGAGGCCGAGGTCTGGCTTCCAACGCAGGTACGCAATGATGCGGAGGCCTTTTTCATAGGCCAGTGTAGGGGCCAAGGCAGTGAGGGATCCTACCAAAGAAACATGGTAGGAGATGTCCGGTCTTGTATGCGTGGACATCCACAGAAGTTCTCCGGCTATTTGTTGTGCTGCCCGCGCACGTTTGACATAGTCGGGGTGCTCATTCTCCCCTTCCAGCGCATCCGGCCACGCTCCTTCTCCGGGGGTCTGCTGCCAGGTTTCGCCTGGGTAGCGAGTCAGCAGCTCTTGAGTGTAGCGGCCTTGGTGCACCACTATGCCAGCAGAAGTGAGGGACAGTTCATAGCCGTTGAACGACACCGGTCCATCAAACAACCTCTGAGGCGGAGTACACTTCCACTTCTGCATCAGAGCAGACAGCACGGCCTCCATAGCGGAGGTATTGCCCACCACCATCAGGTCATCCACATATATGGCAATCCAGGCTTGCACTCCTTTTTCGGACCTGACTGCCCACACATTGGGATCACTGGCAAGTTGGACAACGCCTGCCACTTGACCATCTGGCAGCTGAATTTCCATGTCGGCTATGACACTGTCTCGGTGTACAGACCATGATCTAGGAGACTGCACCAGACCATACAAGGCATGTCGGACCACCCAGAATCGCTCTTCGCAGATTCCGTGCTTGCGGAAGATAGCCGGTGTTTTCACTACCACCGGTATGCCATTGGAGATGAGCGGCGCCAGCAAAAATGCCTGCTTCACATCTATAACTGCCACATTAAAGCGCATGAGCCCTGCAAAGCGGAGCAGGCATCGCATAGTGACAGAATCGACACCCCCTGAGTACTTGTCTTCGCGAGAGGACGTTCCAGACGTGAAGTTCCCGCAACATACACTTCTGCATTTTCTGCGGGCATCAGGTGCTTTCAAAGAGAAAATGAGCTTGCTAGGAATCAGCTCAAACTCACGATTCTGAGATTCCCACTCACGAACAGTCTGCTCGCTGAGCGGATCTACTGCCCTCAAGAGCCCATTATACTCGTCTTTCATGGACGGAAGCCACAACTCTATCTCCTGCTCAACCCTGTGATTGGGGACTATCTTAGTCTGCAGTACTTCCGAGTCGGAATGGGATGTGGGGTCGCGCGGGTTGAGGTCTACCTCCCCTAATGTGGATCCCTGCCCATGGCGTTCAAGGTCCTCTATGGCAACCTCTACCTGTCTGGCTACAGACCTAAGACGAAAGCAGGAGTCGATCCAGCCTTCATCCTCCGACACGGCCTCTTCTAAGCACTGCTTGCCTTCAGTCCGAACTATGGTTTGAAGTCTGGCCTGTGCCTGGTCTAGCCAAGTGACGCCAGCTGCGTCGACCTCAACAGGGACTTCACACACGAGGAGGTCATATTCATCTGGGACTCCCTCAATGTCTTCAGGGTTGCCGGTGGCCCTCGCAAGTCTTGCCACATTCGGCGGCACGAGGTGTATTTCATTGTCCCAGTCGATTCCTTTTGCCTCGCCTGGAACCAAACCCCAGCTTCCGCAGAACTCTTGCAGCAACGACCCTGACTCTTGGCGACTGCGCCTGTTTCTTGCTGGCGTGGAGGGCCCTGATGCACAGACATTCGGGCTCGCGCCGGAACAGCCTAACGGGTCTGAAGCGGTGGCCGCATTGCTCGGAGCCTTCGTGGCTTCCTGCCCTACACCTTGCCTGGCTTTTGAGATCCTCGCTGCAGCGGCCCGTGCAGCCACCGGGAGGAGATGCACGAAATCACCGCCAGGAGAATATCGGGATCGAATCACAACCTATCGGGTCTCCTCCGCCAAAAACCAAGGATTAACCTCGGGGATATCAAGAACACACAACGTATGATGTGGTCCCCCTCTAACCCAGTGCCTAATCACGGTGACGAGCTGATCGTCCTCATACACTCGATGTGGGGGTGGATCTGGGAGCTCGATTGATCCTGCAAGGATGCTTCTTGCGCCTCGAATGCAGACCAATCCTCTGGTGCAACCTGGTCTTGTCTCCCCCCGGATCCAGCGCCCTCAGGTGAACTGCCCCTAGCTTGTGATGGCAACGGGATAGGGAGCGTGGGCCACTGTGATGCTTCCGTGGGTTCTGGGCCTGTAGATGACGAGGCGACGGCTTGTCCTGTGGACTGAGCAGCATTGTAAGGGGCCGGATAACCTGCTGGCCTCGGGACAACTCGTGTTGCCTCTGCTTCTAACTGTTCAGCTGAGAGGAGGATTGTCTGCAGCTCGCCTCTCTGCACGACTTCAGCCAAAGCACGACCTACCCTATCTTCTCCCACAAAACGAAGACCTCTGCTGTAGGCTCTTGCCCTACTGCGTAGGTAGTGCTGGCAGCGTGGAGAGAAGGACTGAACAAGCTCCTGTACTGTCATTTCGCTGAAAGATTCCGACGCAGGAGGCTGCACTGATGCTTGTGAAGATATTGCACCTGAATGCTGGGTGAGGTCGGTGGAGCTATCATTAATACTTGAGCCCCTCTGACCGCTGTTCTGGGCCTCGCTTCGAGTAGCTGAACTGCTGGTTCGACCAGTGCCGGAGCTAGACGCTGCGCCACTTGAACTTGAAGCAGACTGCGGTAGACGGGCTGCCGCAAGCCGGAGTGGCGTATCGGTTTTCGAAAGGTCCGGCTGTGGTCTCTCAGGTGTAATTGATGGACTGGACTGACCTGGAACCTCACCTGACTTGCTTGATTTACAATCCTCCCCCCCCCTTGGCAAGACACCGGATTGGCAGGCTCAATGGATGGAAGATCAGGCAAGGGAAAGCCCAATTGTTGGAGGGAGGTCCGCAGGGCTCCTTTCAAGGCACGGAGATGATATGCAACAAGGACCAGGCGATGACCAGTCTCCCAATCCTGGGTGGCATGGTAGGTAGCCGGGTTAACCCACACAGGTTGAAGCGGAAGTAGAGGCACATGGCGGCCCCAGCAGGAGCGACCAGAAGGAAGCTCATACTCGAGGTTCCCGTCAGGGTCCTCAACCCACAGGTGTCCACCACTGGGTGGCCAGCGGCAGTAGGAGGGAGTATGTGCCCGGGACATTACCTATGTCCCTATGAGGAAGCGACTTCACCTGGCTCAACAAGGTGAGGCTGGTGTATTTAAACAAGGGATCGGCTGCATGTGCAAGAGAGTGGAGAAGGCGAAGGAATCCAGCACAACACATGCATTCTGCAGTAATGCCGACCACACCGCCATGACGGAAGAGCCCAAACACATGAGAATTGCCTCCGACCAAGATGTTGCGCTGTGACGGTGAGGTTGCCTTATTCAGCCACTTAGAGCTCAGCAAGAACTCAATGGCTGCGAAGGAGTCAAACGCAGGGCCGGCGGCAAGACTGTGAGCAAGCTCATCCTCCTGTTGAATGTCATCACGCACAGCAGCCGCAACGCGCCGCTTAGAGGTTATCCTATGGTGCACCAAGGAAGAAGGACCGTCAGCTGGCTCCACAATCGGCAGCGAGGAGTCTCCAGTGGACTCATCGACCCTTGACTCACTAGGGGACTTGGGCTTCATCACCAGAAGTGTAGAGGTGGTCATGAGCTCTCCGGTAGCGAGCAAAACCACATGGCCACGTGTGACCTCTAGCGAGGGCGCAAGGACCGTAGCTTGAATGCCTCTTGCCTCCCATCTCTTATGTTTCTGATCCCATGTGCGACGTCGGACAAACACTGCAGTGCCGAACGGAAGAAGGGTCCGGGTGGCTCCCCCCAGACGAGGCATCATATTGGCTCGCTGGCGGGCAGCTGCATGCTGTAGAGCGAAAGCCCAGTACTGATGATCTAGACCAGAAGCGTGGAGCAAGACCCGCGCCTGCTGCTTGAGGCGGCGGGTGGCCCCCTCGACGCGGCCATTACCCTTATAATCATCTCCTTCAGAGGTTGTCTTATAAATACCCCGTAGGCGGAGGAAGTTGCGAAGCCGTTTATTTGCAAATTCCCTACCCTTATCACTATGCACCCTTATGCATTGATAGCCTAGGGCCTGGATTTGTGTGAGCGCCAAGGTTACCGCATCAAGGACCGAGGTCTCAGTCTTATTCGGGATTGGGACCACAAAATGCAGTTCATGCATGGGTGACGAGCTTAACTTGAGGTCAGCGACCTTACGCTTCCATTCCTACTGCATAGTGGCCTCTGCGTCCGGATCATCCGGGGACAACAACGATCTAGGAGGATCGGCGCACATTGCCGGGAGAGGAAGCGGAGATGTTGCCGCATCACAGTCTGAGGGCGCATAGCCATCCAAATCATCATCATTCCAATGGCCAGATTCGACGGATCTGCCGGAAGGCTCGGGGTATTAGAGTTGGGGTCTAAAACCCTATATGAGGTGGAGGGTTCTACAACCAATGATGCTGGCGGATCTACACGGCTGCTAGGGTTTGGGTCTACAACCTTAGGGGGAGGAGCAGGAGAGGCAGTATCCTCGTGGCCGTCACCCCGAGAGTCTCCCTGCCGCACACTAAGCTGCGGAACCACAAAGCAGCCTACGAGGCTCACAGTCTTGTGAAGCTCGCTCGGCGCGGGTTCATATCGCCCAAGGAGGTCCAAGCTCAAAGCATAGCCTTCTGGGCAGCTCACTCGCTTATGGAGTCTTCCCTGCAGTCCTCCAGCCACACAGTGTTCGCAGTCTCTCCGCCACGGCTGGTGGTCATTCCGGACATGCTGCTCAAAGGCGGTATCCCGTACTGCTCGAACTGTACCTTCTGGAAGGGCCGAGGCACGAGTTTGAAAGGCAACACATGTACGGATCATGAGGCATAGTCCTGACACAAGGCCTGGTGCCCATCTAGCCCATTGGCCAGACACCTGAGGTCCAGTAGCTCCCGCAGGTGATGTGCCGGGGCCACATGATAGGGAGAGTTCTTGTGGTTTTCCTCTTTTGCGGCAAGGCAGGTCGGCTTCCGCTTCTCGTGGCCAAGCGGCCCTTGGTCATTGGATGCCCGCCGAATGCGGTGTCTGGCCTCGAAATTCCTCCACAGCGGGGAACGCCACAGGCACGAATATACCTGCAGGGCAGGAACACTGGCAGGGGCATCCTCGAGGGTTATGCCTATGGCCTCACGAACCCGGGCATCAACTTCCTCAAGCTTAGGATCTGGCATAAAGGAAGCAGGATCGGCTGGCTGCTCCAGTCCGAAGAAGGGCTCAAGATCGCTGACGAAGCAGCTAATCTCGTACAAGGCCAGCGTTCGAACGACAAGGCCGTCGTCGGTAAGCCGTGCCAATGCTCAGGCACTCTAAGAGGTCTCGGGCCCGGAGCGAAGTGTCTGCAAAGGCTTTGAGTGCGACACGGCGGTCCGCCGTAGATGCCACGCAGTTGCTGACTGACGGCAAGGAGAAGAACAAAGGCCCAAGTGCCAGGGGCAGTGATATCCTCCTCCACATCGATCTCCAGCAACTCATATGGCTCAACAGCCTGCCGAAAGGCTTTTCCTCTAGAGCTGCCTGCAAACACATGGAGGAAGGCACCCTTTCTGAGGCAACTCCGCCTCTTTCTCCTATTCCAGGGGGACTGTGCCACGTCCCCGTCGGAGCTGACTGCAATGGCCTCAATCACCGAGGACGGCACTTCAGGATAATGCGCAGTGAGCCATGCACCAATGACTGGTCCAATGTTGGAGCCTTCTTTCACTGCCTCGACAAGTCGTGCACTGAGCTCACTCTTCGGTTGCATGGCAGCTGCCAACACTGCACGTCTCACCCTGACTACGGATGCGGCAACCTGCCTCTTATGCACCTCAATGTCAGTGATTAGATTAAGAGCCGTTTGCACCTCGACCTCCGGGCACCTGTTGTGAGTTCTGGTCACTATCCGGCCCTGACGGGGATGATCTAGGTAGCAACCTCCATCCTCCCAAACCAACTTACACCCGAGCGACACCAGGTCAGCGACACAGACCAGAGGTTCTACATCTCCCTCGGTCAACAGAGTGCCCTCCTCCGACACTGCAAGTGTGACCTCCCCAACTGCTAGTGAAATGGCCTTCTTTGGACACCTAGCAAGTTCATTGGCTGTTCCCCGACGCATGGAGGCGGTAGCACCCGTGTCCAACAACCCGAGCGGCTCATGTGAGACCCGGTTCAGAGTCATAGGCGATCTGAGCGCTTTGAGCTTGAGAGACCGAACCATGTCTGTGCACTCTTTGAGGAACTCCTCCTGGGCCGAAGACCTGGTAGAGGGCTCAGGCTGTGGTGTGTTGACCGTGGCAGACTCCGCTTGGTCAGAGTGTTGTGCCTTGCGCACCTTTGCCGCAGTCTTCGCCTTAGGCTTTCCTCCGCCTTTACCACCTGCTTTGCCCTTCCCCCCTCCTTGATCGCTTGGCTTCACCTTTGGCTCCGGCTGCTCCTTTGGCTGATCGTCAGGAGCTTGCTCCTGAGGAAGATATGGGCATGCGGGCTTAAGGTGATCCTCAGCCGTACCCCAATCCCTGCACGGAGCAGGGGTTGCTGCAGCTGCCTTGGGAATCGGGGCAGATGGCGCATTAGTCTTAGGGGTATTAGGAGGAGGGGTGCTAGGGTCTGCCTTGGCTCGCGCGGCCCTTGGACGTTTTGCAGGCGGAGCCTTCGGGTCCTCGGCTATCGCCAGGGTCTCGCGCTCCGCAAGGAGGAACTCAGCCAGTTGTGCAACACTGGTACTAGTGGGCGCATAGTCTGCCCCAGTGTCGTTTCTATACGCCGCCACCCTGAAGCTCACTACATTATGTCCCTGGAGAAACTGGCCCGTAAGGACGTCGAGGCCACGCAGAAGCAGGGAGGGATCAGGCAACACCGTATCTCTCTCATGTCCACGCCTGCACATCCTTTGCCATTTCCTTATTCCTTCCGCAGCCTCGACTGCAGTGCTTGCGGGATCCGGTGCTACAAGGAATTCCAAAAGCTGGCTCTTCTCGAGGGCTCCCCCGGGCTGCCACTTGCAATATATCTGAAACAGGATGGCACTGGTGTGAAGGAGGCGACTAGAGACTAACTGATCCCGAAATGCTTCAGGCAATGCCTTCATCAAAAGTGATATCCCCCTTTGCTCAACAAGAACAAACTTTCCGGAAGACCACCTCTTTGGCATATGTTCTGCCTTAATCTTGAGACGCTCTTGGGGAGTCTTTTCTAGCCACATGGCATACTGTGCACGAGCATCGCGAACATTCGCTGTCCACCATTCTTGTGCCGAGGGGCTCAGCTGAATCATTGATGGGGTGATGGCAACTATCCAATCCCCTGCCAGGACTGCACCCTGTGAACGATGCTTAGGCTCAGACAGAGGTGGAAGTTCCGTCACATGCCTGGCCGGCTCCTCGGGCTTAAGGCTGTTGCCTGTGCTTCTGGCAGACGCAGGGGAGGTGTCACCTGGTGCAGGAGTAGAGGGAACCGGCCCCCTGGCGTCACAGGCTTTCTTAGGGTCCTACCTCCTAGCCTAGGAGTCCTAGGAGGGGTGCCCACCGAAGGGGGGGGTATCTCATGATCCCTCGGAGGCGACATCGAGGCTCCCCTAAGACAACCGATGGAAACTGGTCGGGTGCAAGTTCCAAACCTTCCTGAGCATTCACAACTGCCTCCCTTGTCCGTCCTTCCAAGAGGACCTGAATCTTGGTGCCGGGCGGCAGGGCCTGATTAGGGCAATCAGCTTGCAGCCGACCTGGGCTTTGGCAACCGTTTCCAGGGGTTGTACCAGGACCCATAGGCGCTGAAGCTTGGCAAGCCTGTCCTTGGTCTTCCCGAGGGCTCGGCGTCCGCAATTGAGAGATCGTCTGCACACGTCCTCGGCTATGGGGCACCTGACCTACCTGATCAGCACCTTGCATTGGCAACCTAGCCTGAGGACCTACACCTGGGCAAATCTGATCAGTTACCTGAGGCGATGAACCATCGGGGTGTCGACCCCTCACAACTTGCAAATGCTCCCTGCAACTGGTCCTTGCATAGGACCCGCATCCTGGCTTCGCATAGGGCCCGACAATTGACCTTGCAACGCGCCTGACATCTGACCTAGACCTTGTAAGGCACCTAGCGAGGGACCTTGCGGTGCACATGGTTGCGACCGGCTTGGCGCTTGACCTGCGCCTTGCAGGGCACCTGGCGCGTGACCTTGCAGTGCACCTGGAGCCTGACCTTGAGGCTGACCTGTGACCTGACATGGGCCTTGCTGGGCAACTGGCGCATGACCTTGCAGTGCGCCTGGAAGCTGACCTGTGACCTGACATGGGCCTTGCTGAACCAGCTGGCTTGCAGTGGACCTAGGGCCTGACCTGGAAGCTGACTTGCGACCTGACCTGTGCTTGGCGGGGCACCTGGCACCTGACCTAAGAGTGCACCTGACCGAAGAGTGCACCTAAGGCCTGACCTGGCACCTGACCTGTGCTCTGCGGGGCACCAGGCACCTGACCTAAGAGTGCACGTAAGGCCTGACCTTGCAGCTGACCTGAGCTCTGCGACACACCTGGTAAGGCCTGACCTTGCGGCTGACTGTGACCTGACCTGTGCTTGGTGGGGCACCTGGCACCTGACCTAAGAGTGCACCTAAGGCCTGACCTGGGACCTGGACCTGACCTGTGCCTTGCGGAACATCTGGCACCTGACCTGGAACCGGACCTATGTTTGGCAGAGCGCCCGGCACCTGACCTAACATGGGCGGCACATGAGACTCAAGCGGCTGGCCTCGACCATGTCCACCGAAACTCCAAGGACCCATCCAGTTTCCAAACTGTCGAAACCAACCTGCCGGACCGCTGAACCAAGGATTCGTAAACTCTCGTCCTGATCCAGTTAAAGGACCTGGTGCAGACATCGGGGGACATCCCCCCAAGGTCTCCAGCAGGTCCTGTCCACTCTTGAACAGCTTGGTTGTACCATCTATCCAATGCACCATGATCCACGTATCCCAAGTTCACAGTATCCGACCGAGGCCTCCATTGCGAGCCAGACGACGTGTCAGATCCAGACGCTGCTTCAACCCGTTCCAGCCTGCTAGCCAACACACCAACGACCGAAATCAGTTGTTGTAGCTGACCTGCTACATCCTCTCCTCCCGTCCCCGAACGGCTATCCGCCACTCGTGAACCAGGCGAAGAAACTTGTTGTTGTAGCCGTTGCGTAGAGCGGTCACTATCCTCGACCTGCAATCGTAAACTGGCCAAACGTTCCGGCTCAAGTTCCCTGTCTGCTGCGCTTGCTGCTCCAGTGACTTCAGTCTCCAGGATCGGAGTTGTATCATCCAGACCTGAAGCTAGAGGCTCACCCATAAGCTCGTACGGCGGGTTCAGGTCATCCTGCTCGTCCTCCTCTCGAGGGCAGGAGGCAAAATCCTGATCCTGCTCTTCGTGCGGCGCAGCCACAGCGTCGTCCTGCTCAGCCGTTTCCATCGCGGACGCGGCTATGTCTTTTTAGACAGCAACCGAACGCAGCCTCTCAGCGACCAGTTGGGCTCATAACCCCCGGAAAAGGGGTGAGCAGTCTTCAGACACTATGGCGCACGTGCAACACAGAAGCCTTTTTCTAGCACCAAAAGCTGCAAAGTACGGTATGTGAATGCGAGATATCTTCTCTACAATGCAAAAAGTTGCAGTATTGCCTGGTACATGGAGTCTGGTGCATGGAAGCTCTGCTAAATATTAGGGGCCGTATTATAATAGGGACCCAAGAAGGGACCATAATTTTGACAACCAACCACATACCTGGGCATCTCTCACAGGGACCCTTGCCCAAATGCTTTGATGGCATGACCTTCGCAATAGGCTAAGCTGCTAGAGGTCCAAGGTTGAGGCACAATTCGGATTCAGAGCACAGGGTTTCAGGTTTAGGGTTAGGGTTAGGGTGTAGGGCTTAGGGTGTAGGTGTGTATGGTTTAGGGTTTAGGGCGTGGGATCTAGGGTGTCTGCTTTAGGGTTGTCGAAGTCGGTCCCTTTTTTGAATTTCCATGTTACATCCCCTTATATATATGGCTCCCAGAAAAACGACATAAGTTTGACAACCTATCATGGTTTT
>CAJNIZ010003134.1:269-24326 GCA_905231905.1 Symbiodinium pilosum | reverse complement strand
ATTCCAAAATTCCAAAAAAATCCAATCAATTTTTTGGAAATTCCAATAGTCAGTTCCCTTTTGGAATTTTGGAATTTCAAAAAATTTGACTGGATTTCTTGGAATTTTGGAATTTTGGAACTTTAGAATTTTTGAATTTTGGAATTTTGGAACATTGCAAGGTTGGTCCTAGGGGGAGGGGTTAGCATATATATATAGATATTCCACTATGAAATAGTAGTTTCCATTTTCTTTTCCTTATCCCTATGTAACCTCAATAATATACCCAATATTGACTTAAGGGGGACTATAAGGGGTCTTTTGAGATGATCTTGGTGGTTATTCCGCTCCGACAATCTTCTGCACTAGTCAAAGGTTGAAACCACGGGCCCCTAGTATGGGCCCTTAACCCTGGGATCCTTATATACCTACTATATACCCTATATGTACCCCTAAAAGACCTAAGGGCCCATAGTAGTGGCCCATACTCCTAATCTTAGAACTAGCAACTGAACTGCTGATAACCCATGTCTCCCGTGCGAACCGCTTTTTGATGCTTCCCGGTTCTGCTGATGTCTTTGGTTGGGGCCTACGCCCAAGATAGTGGTCTATGCCCCCGGAATAGCCCGTGTAGCCACCAACATGCCATGCCCTAAAAGAATACCCTATGCCCTGTATTTATGACACCCGATTGCCGGAATGTAGGCTCAAGTTGACGTTGCGAAGCCCTGCGTACACCCAACAACCCAGGGGTGCAAGGTAGAGTCCCTTTGGTTTCAAGGCTCTTTGATCGAAGGGACTCCCTAATCCTAGTTCCGCATATGTACATATATACATATATACATATATGTACGTTGTAGTGGCTTGATTCATTGAAGTGTGTGTCGCTTTTAGGGGTTCCGGTTTTGAGGAAAAAAGAAGCACATATATGGTCAGGCGTCTGGCGTTCCTGCTCCCCCCCATGTTGTGGTCTGGGATTGGGGGGGACATGAGCGGAGAATCTCCGTGACTGTAATCGTTTTAAGGACTTTGCAATCTCGAAAGTGCCAACAGTCACAGGGATCGGGTGTCCGGAACGCGCCATCTTCGTGACTGTCGTAACTTTTGGAGTCTGACTCTCTGTGTACACGAGTCAAAACATGCGACGGTTACAGGGATGAGCCAGTTTGCGCCACGATCCTTCGGGCTGTGCTAGATGTTGGTATTTGAATATTTCTACTACTCTACCATGAAGCTTATGTGTCCTTCTAAGACCCTCTGAAACCCTCGTCAGAAACACTGCACAGGCTGCATAGGAATGATGATCCATCGGTATATCTACACATCTACAGATAATCCTGTTTAATCATATAGATATCTTCTCTCATCCCCATACCAAATAAGCTTAGAATTGGCTTACGGAATTCCTCCATTTGTGAGAACCCCCACCCACCCACACCCACAGGAGGGAGGGGAAGACCTCAAGTGATGTCTCTTCATCCCACCCAACCCCAACCACACCCAAAGGTTCCCCTTACCACAGCCACCCACAGTGAAGGGGGGACTAAACCATGGGGAGGGAAGTGGAATAGGGTTTTTGGGCTCGTCCTGCAACCTCTACGTGGTTCATGCTTCTACATGATTCAGCCTTATGTACTCCCTACTCTTCATGGACTGATATTATACCCTGCCAGGTAGAGGAGGTCCCTTCCGAAGCCCTCGAAATGTCTACAGTTCTTCGGGTTGCTGTTAAGAAACTTAGATTGAGTTGCTTTAATAAGGGAACCCTACTATTTACGATATACCCATCCTATGGTAACATTTTAGAAAAAGCCCTAAACAGCAACCCAATCTTGCTAAACTCAGTTCTCCAGTTTTGGAGCCGAGCCAAACAAAGTGGGCTCTGTTCTTGCAGTCTGCGAAAAAAGGGTACCTGAGGGCCCATGATGTATGGCCCTCGGTGTGCCGCTTCCTTGCTGTTGTGGGGCTTTCGGAGTGGGAATGGTGCAAGGATACCAAGAGTGCAAAAGAACTCTATCAGCAAGTCTGCAAGCGCGTAGCGTAGCTTCCAAGCTGATGACACCACTCTCGCATTCATGTAAGACTCCAAAATACAGGGCGCCATTACACAACAGATACCTAGAAGAAGGTCCCATCATTCTGCAAACTGCCCATGTAGAGTTGACACCTGAGTCATTAATTAAACCGTAACCCAGAGGCGAAAATGTTGAAGTAGTACGGCCTCAAGACTTTGTTCACATCAATTAGGCTTGCTTTCAACACTGGACCCTCTTGGAACTCCTCGGGATTCGCTTATGACTCAGAAAAGTGTGAAGGCTCTCAATGCAGGGTCTAGAGTGTAGAGCTCAAGGGCTGAGGTTAATCATCAAACCGTGATTGAGTCCACATCAGAGAAAGCTCTTTGCGGTGCAGAACAGCGCCAGAACAGCTGCACTAGGCAGGAGGAGAACCGACCTGTCGGCTACTCTGAAACCAAACCCAAAAAAGCTGAGCACTGAGCCCTGAAAGAACCACTTTGGCCCTGTGCCGGAACCATATGCCATACCATGACTCTTGATATGAACCAACCAAAAATCTCTACAAAGTCCAGGGTCCAGAGGCCAACCCAGATTGCATTGGATCAGGGTTTTCATGTTACAGCAAACCTTACCTTGCTCAAGGCTCTAGACTTTTTGAGGCCTCGAACCCGAGCATTAAACCATACCCCAGTTTGTCACATCATCAGGTTGCTCCTTTGGTAGGGTGTCACGTCATCAGGTTGCTCCTCAACGGACGCGCCATTTTTTGCTGAAGCCCCTGGAGGTCCTTGGCGTGGAGCCCCCAGATCTTAGCTGGGAGTTTTGAAGGGCAGTCCGAATCTTACCCTTGCTGGGCCCCTTCGATCTCCCTAGAAGCCGAAACATGGCCTAATCAGGGCCTAGTACCCTTCTGCATTACATGCCCTTTTCCCAAAATTAAGGGTACCTTTTTAGGGGAGGTCCATAATAAGGATTATAATATATTGGGGTCTATATTGGGGTCCCTTTGTTTTGGGAATTACCATTTAGGCTCCCAAGGCCAAAAGGCAGGATGGCGCTGTCAGGGCTTGAGCATGAAAGGGCTCACGTCACATATTAAGGCTGGGTTGGCCCCTAAAACCCTTAGAAAAATATTAATATATAGGGTCCCCTATTAAAGCCATTAGGGAAAATATTAAATATCCCAGGGGCCTACCCAGAGGTTAATGGGAGAAGCCTAGCATGCATGATTGGGGCAAGTGGCTCGGCTAGGGAGGAACCAGCATGTAGCATTCCGCACAGGCTCTTCCAAATCAAAGCATTCTTGCAGCTTCCTGCCTTTTTAAAGCCATCGGAAGCCAACCTGCAAGAGTTACCCCTAAACCCTAAACCAGTAAGTTCCATCTTATTTTCCATTATCCCTATGCAACTCCTATATAACTCCTACATTCCTAAACCCTAAATCCCTAATCCCTAAACCCTCAAACCCAAACCCTCCCCAAATACTGGCATCTCAAGGCTCCGTCTGCAGCTCTAGGACAGAGTCCCGGAGAAGTCGCAGCATTCTCAGTAGGCTGTCATGGTTCAGGGTTTAGGGTTTAGCGTGTAAGGTTTGGAGAAAACGTAGGGTTTAGGGTTCAGGCATGATCTGGAAGGAGGATACAAGTTCTAGACGGGGATTGTGGCAAACCAACCCTCAAAACTAGGACACCAGAACTATCATAGGATCAGAAGATGGGTCCGAACTCTTGGGGCTTGGGGGGGGGGGGAGGGGGGCTGAGAAAATCCACCTCCTGGGTTTTGGGGATTGGGTTAAAGCACTATGCCTTGGGGTCTAGGGTTTGGGATTTGGGGGTCAGAATCTAGTGATAAGGGCTATGTAACTATGTAGTGTTATGAGGGTTCTATTTGATACACCTTTATACATGGGGGTCTAGCGTTCAGCAAAGCAAGTTGATCACCTGGAAAAAGAAAGATTGGGAAAACTTTGGAAGCTTGCAGGAACTTGAGACTATACCTGTCGACAAGAGTGGGCCATGAAAAAATCAAGCAGAGAAACAGGACTCCAGCTTTTGTGGTCCAATCCTAAACCAACACACAGAGGGGATCTTCTTGAGGGTATTTTGACGACAGGAGGATAGTGTGTAGGGAAATGTTGCGCAGTTTGGCACTCCCGGTCGTTAGGATCATTCTTGGATTTAGAAAGAGAGCTCCTGAATGATCTCCTCGTAATATCACCATATGCTTATATCTCTTCAGCACTTGAGGAATCTTGCACGAAGTTACAAACCTGGTAGTAACTTGAGCCTTTGCTTACAGAGCCTCCCCAAAACCCGGAAACTCAAACCCTAGACCCCTTTCATCCCGGGCTTGACTCCAAACACTGATCATGTAGGGGCCTGTTTGAAGAAAACAAGGTTTTAGGGTACCTTCTACTAGAACTGCATAAGGCTTCTAAGAGCATAACGCTGATAATACTTCAGACCGCTACACTGAACACCCTTTCGGGTTTAGGCTTTAGGGCCCCTGTACAAATCCCGCTTTCCACTTCATTTTCGAATTTCTTGTCCATGTGACTCTCCATTCTGGACACTGTACTTATTCAGCAACTTATTCAGGCTCTAAACTCTAAATATACTGGTATAAATAAGGCTGTAGGACACTGTAGGAGAACCATATTGTCAATTTTCAGGCAGTTTATACATTGCTGCCGCACAATGAAATAGAGTGGTTGCCCCCGTAGCCTTGCCCTGCCCACTACCAGCTCTACAAGCGCACAAGGAAAACTCTTTGCGGCCCAGAATCTTCATTATCTGTAACGACGAAATCGGCACCTTCGCAGAATTTGAAAGAGTCTTCGGTCTTAGCTAGGTAGGCGCATGTTGCGAACCATCAGCGTCATCCATCATAGTAAGTACAACCCTAAACCCTAAACCCAGGGTTGTTCCCTGCCTGGGGGTTCAACGTTAAGTTGCGCTTCAGATTGAGAGGCGCAGGTGCAAACAATCTTCCCAGCTACGCTAGCAAAGCCTAAGCTTGATGCCCTCAAACCTTCAAAGCCTGTGGATACCTTAGGTGGACCCCCCACCCTGTTATAGTGACTGATAAGGGATAGTGGTAATAATATGAGGGTCCTCTTCTATTCCTATCATATTGCTATTACAGGGTGGGGGGTCCAGCTAATGGATGCTTCTTAATAGTTGAGGATCCCATGTCTGCCTCAAAACACTTTAAATCCTTATCGTAGGGTCTCCCACTGTCCTTGGGGTCAGGGGTAAGGACGGCAGGATGTCTACCTGCTACCTCAACGCAAGCTAAACCAGCTGAAGTGGGCCCCTCCTTTGTCCTTTCTCAGGTAAACCTCCTACCTTATCTTGCATTAGCAGAGGAGATTACGCATGACTGGGCACTATGTATTGTCTAGGGGCTGCACAGGGAGTATGTAGGAATTTAATCGCTGGGGATACACTTTTAAACGGAATGGGATTCAATGTCCCAACTATGGGGACGAGATTACGTCTTGAAATACCTCAGGCAACCCCTCTGAAGCTAGACCCATACCAAATGACGCCTATGCCATCCCTCCATAATACCCTATACACTCCCACCATAATGCCTGCAACCCTGAACCCTAAACTTGGATCGCTGAACCCCAAGCCGAGAACCCTAATCTGTGAGAGTTTGGGAGGGCTGGAAGGGGCTCACCTCACGCAGGAAGATGCTGAGCAAGCCCTCCTGACCAGCAGGGCTGCAGCTAAGGTCTTTAGCCGTTCAGCGTTTCGGATCTAATTTTTTCTGGTGGGGATACAGGGCTTCGGGGTTTAAGGTTCAGGGTTTAGGATTAGAATTGTCAACTTGGGACTTGAGGTTGGGGACTGGGATGTGAAGCTTCAGGATTAAGACGAGAAGTTGAGGCTTTTAGCTTAGGATGTCGTAAGGCTCTATGGGCGTTTGCCAACTCAGTGTCCATTGTTCAGGATCCGAAAAGTGAAGGATTAGAGTAGGATAAAGATTGTGTCGTATAGATCCCAAAAGTAAAGGACTAGAGTAGGATAAGGCATTGTATTGTATATATGGGTTATGTTGAGGTCCCCGTATTGACGGAAACCATATGCGGAACATAAGGGGCTCTCAACGGTGCGTGGCTGGCCCGTGGAGCTTCATCGAGGCCATCTACCTGCACCTCAATCTCGTTCAAAACCCCTTTGATTAAACCCCAAGACATAAACAGACCCAAAATGACCGTAGTCACCTCAGTTTTCGATGCATGTCAAGTATCTGGAAGCAATGAGAAACATGAAGGGGTTCGCTGGTGCCTCATATGTGATAATATGGATCACGTGATAAGCCCCAGCAGAAAATTGAACAGCCTATGACAGCTGTGTAACACATCATAGGGTCTTAACTTAAGGAATGTGATTGAAGTAACTCTAAGCAACACTCTCCGCAAGGATTACTCTGGGATTATAGTCCCCCTGAAGTAGATAGAATATGGCTTTGGGTATATGATAATAAGATCCGCGTATACCCCATCTTCTCTCTAGTTAAGGGGGACTATAACCCTAAACCCTACACCCTATATTCTATCTACTTAAGGGGGACTATACACTCAGGGGAGGGGAACCCAGGATGACTCCTCGAACTCCTCACGCGTGATGCGGCCGGAACCGTCTACCTCTTCCGTTCCGTTGCAAAATGGGTTATATGGGGGAATATGTAGAGATAATGGACAAGAAAATAGAAACTACTATAATATGATAGGGTATATGTGCCGTTTATATGGGAAAATGGAAAAGAAAATGGAAACGAGAGGCCGACACGCGCGACGCGCCATCTGATGGGAAAAAACAGAATGATGTCCGGAAATCACTGTCATGCAGTTTGCAAACGTCGAAACATCAACACAGGGGCCCTGAACCCTAAACCCTTGTTGATTGACAAAAGCTCCTGGGGGTGAGGACGGGAGACAGATTTAGTTGCAGGAAGCATTTAGTCTTGCAGAGCGAGGGCGCTATGGCATGCACGAATCGAAGGCTAAGCTGCTAAACGTGGCCCACTCCTGTGAATCCCCTCATCGCCATGATGACGAACGGTCCCCAAAATGCAGGTGCTAGATTCTGAATGTTTAGTATTTATGGTGGTGGTGGGTTTCATATTGCGAGGAAGGGAACAATGGTTCCTGCCAATTTCTTTCGCAGGTATACCTCTGAGGACTTCCGCAACTTCTTCCTTTCCTCCCTTCATAGATGCAGGGCCGGCCACGTCTAGTATCTTGAAAAGCTCCTCCATGCTGTCGACAGAAGCGCCTTAAAAGCAGTGAAGTAACTGCTTGATGGAGAACATAGACTCAAGGCATCGGGAGGGTCAAAACGGCAAGTGCTTCACGTGATGCAGTAGGAATTGAGTCTTGACGGGACACGGCTTGGAGAACTGGTGATTGCCTTGCAGTAGGCTTGGGGCTTAAAACGCTTGCAAAACAAAGAGTTGTGCGGTAGGTCCCGGATTACCTCTCCACACAAGCTTGATCTGACTTATTTTGAAATCCTGCCCCCTTGTATTCCCACTTGACTAGGGTTGCTTAAGCAGGAGCAGTAGTAGGGGAACCCATGATCAGTAGACATCCCAAAATCGCGGGCTTTGGACAAGAAAGCTCTGATTCGAAAGCAAACCCGCGACCTGACGGCTCATGGATACCTTAAGGGCCTTAGATTTTAGGGTTTAGGGACTTTCCCCTACACCAAAAATGGAAGTCCATCTAGCCCTTAGAAGGGACACCCCAAAGCCTTCCATAATCATAAAACTCCCGCCTCCCTAATCATAAGTACCCACACTATAACATCTCACAGGTCCGCCTACTATCCCGCCCCAATGGTTCCCCCTTAGTTAAGGTTGCTGAAGGCAAATTAGGGCTAATCAGATTCATGGGGGGTGGCAAAGTATCTGATACGATAATTGGAAGATTTACTATTCGAGGGGCGGTGTGTGTGTGTGTGTTTGCTATTCAAGGGGACCACTAGACCCATGATAGATCTCTGTTATCTACGATCCCTGCAGACAACCTTACATTGGCGGGCATTAGCGCTCTCTCGCAAACTTGACAACCCACCAAAATCTCTACAAATGGTAGTTTACATACTAGGGGACCTCAATCTCAACCCAATACTACTATGATCCATAGGGACCCCCAAAACAGGTGCCCCTAATTTTGGGAAACCCCCAACTCAGTTCGGAAAGTAAGGTTTACTCCTGGTGATCCCTCGAAATGGACTCGTAATACACACATCTCTTTGTCTCTTGGGCCGCTGAAAATGCTCGAATCTGTAGCATGGGGACACTCAAAAAAGGGAGGAGAAAGTCATAGCCCCTCTACGGTTTACGTGCCGTAAACCCCATAGTCGCTCATAGCGAGAAACCCCACCTGGCTGGGGGCCCTATTTAATTAGCCAAAACCACAGCCCTAAACCCCAAACCCAATTTCCATTTAGTCTTGCGCGTTTTCTTCCTTTTCACTCTGCGTCATGGGGGTAATACCCCTAATCCCTCTATAGCCACTGCATACTCCCCATAGAGCCCTTTGTCTCTGGGGGAACCTTCAACTCCAAGGGCAAAAGTACGATCCAACCCTTGTTTTGCACGTGGACTCTGAGCTGCCGCCTAAATCCTATACGCTAAACCCGGAACCCTACACTCTAAGCCCTAAGCCCTAAACCCTAAACCCCAAACCAATTACCCTAAACTCTAAACCCTAAACCCTAAACCCTCAATCCTAAACCCTGAACCCTAAACCCTGAACCCTAGACCCTAAACCCTATCCAAGGGCCAAGGTACGATCCAGGATCCTACGGTTGATGCCTCCGCTGGCTCCCGGCTTGTCGAATTGGACCATCTCCTCATGAGTAGTGTTGTTTCGGGTATAGAGTTTAGGGTATTTGGTTTGGAGTTTAGGGTTTAGGGAGTAGGTTACAGTGTATAGGGTTTAGGGTTTAGGGTCTGGAGTATAGGGTTTTGGCTGCTGAGCCAAGTAATTAATCTCAATCCATGGTGGGGACTCAAAGAAGCTCCTACTCTCGTGGGGTTGGGGTTAAGCTTTAGGTTTCTATGGGGCTTGGAGTTGTTCGGAGCGTGAAGCTTGGAGATTGGGGGTGTGTGTGGTTTTCATGGTAAAGTAAAGGGGTTGGGGTTTAGGATGCAAGGTCTGGCGCCAAATATGTTGCAGGCCCGTGGCTCCCAGACTGAAATAGGCTTGGTAGTGGTGATGTGCTTTGCAGCCGCTCTCCGTCCAGATTCTTTGGTGTGTTGCCGAGCACGGTTTGGACAGCGCCCGTTGCGAAGGCATTGGGGGATTCAGGCTGTGGTGTAGGCCTGTCATCACTCCGGTGGCAACCGACAGAGCGCAAGGCAGATTATGCAGTCCGGCAAAATGCACGGAAAATCTGCGGCTATCTGGGCGAAGCTTTTTCCACACCTCAATAAGTTTTCTGACTTAGGACTTGGAGTGTACGCCTCAACGGCGCCGTCTTTGCTATACTTCGTGCGTACACTACGACCAGAACTGCGATGGCATTGTTGATGATGTGAGGTGTGCTGCTACTGGGATCCCAACCCTGTCTCAGAAGAGGTCTCCGTGCTTTGACAAGCCTGCCTGTCATGATATGGGGGCTTCCCATAATATCCCAAAATTGAGGGTACCTTTTTGGGGGTCCCAATAATAAGGATTATAACAGTTGGGGGTCTATATTGGGGTCCACTTATTTTGGGGAATCTACCATATCCATATTGAGGCGCCTCCACTGTCAGTGGAAGCCTCAGGAGCTCCCCCCTGTGTCGGATGAGCGTGCTATGGCTAATACTGAGGCAAACTCTCATTGTGAGGTCTTTTTGAGGAACTCTAGAGCACAACTAGACTTAGAAACAGAACGTAATATCGGTACTTACTTAGGCCCCTACATTACATTCACGGACTGAAATTTTCCTGGTGCAGACCCGGATTGCCAAGCAAGCGCAGACCATCAACTGTCCCGGGCAGGGGTTTAGGGTTTAGGTTTTAGGGTGCCTGTACTGCAATTTGGGCACTTGAAAAAGAGTAGCATCAGTTCGAAATCTAGCCGACCTGGTCATGAAGAAGAGTCTTAGAAAGCTATGCCGAGACCTGACGGCAACCATGAACAGTCTGGATGTCTCCTCGATGTGAATTTCGCCGCTCCTGTCCAAGTCCATCTTGTCAAACATAGACACGATCTCCGGTAGCATGTGCTTGTTGCTGATTTTGTCTAATTTCTGCTCCTGCAGTGGAGGGCACGAGACCATATGCCTTGCCATGCATGGAGGAAATCTTTCACTTAGTAATAGCCCTGGTATTGGGGGCCCAGATTTCCTCCATCCACGGTACCTACCCGGGAGGGCCAAGCCAGGGAGCCTACACGATTGTAATGTACCCAAGGGATGCTCCAACTGAGGGCGCTTTCTTGGTGCTAGGGCTTGGCCAAGTAAGAAGGTGTCCTTAGGAGAAGAAAAGGGAGAATACAAGCTTACTCTATATTGGGGACTACATTACTACCCCCGCTAAAACGACGACCCAACCGAGACATGCCGGAGTCTTGCAACCAAACACCCTTGCCAAAGCAAGCTTCATGAGATGTAGACTCTCCCAGATCCCTGCGAGGATCTAGACAGTACAACCCCAATATGGTACCCTACACTATTATGGGCGGATTCCTAGGAAGCCTTAAGCGGTTCTAGTTTCCAGATGCGCCCAGGAGTCTGGGCTGCAGGGTGGAATTTAACATGCCCTTCTCTTGCCTTCCAAGGGGAGCATGGCAAAAAAGAACGACCCCTCTTTGCCCCCTGGTAACCCCGGGTGGCCATTTCATCGTTCATGTGCTTTTGTGTTGGAAAACCATTCTAAGCCCGACATGCTACCTGGTAAGGGTATTCCCATCCGCCAGCGCATGTCAAACAATTGCACATGCATTTTTTGCCACAGGACTGGCACGTCAATGATTAGAAGAAACAATAACAATAATGATAGTAGTAAGAACAGAAATTGTTATGAGCAATAGTCATAGTAATAGTATTAGTAATAGTAATCGTAATAGTGATAGCAATAGTAATAGTAATAGTAATAGCAATAACCATGCTCAAAATCATAAGTAGGATCCCGAAATAGTCCCTACGTCACCCCTATCTAACCACTTCATAACCCGAGCACATCTAATCTTTCTATATCCCCATACCCTAAACCCTAAACCCTAAACGGTATTCTTTAGATTTCTTGGCATCTCCGGCTCCTCTTCTCGATCTTGCCTGGCGTGCTCCAACGCGCCCTCGACCTCTGCCAGTGTCCAAGGACCAAATCATAGGGGTCTAGGGCCCAAATACCACAAATAGTATAGTACTTGGGCCCTAAACCCCCAATGTCCAAGGCTATGGGGCTAGGCAGACCCCACCCTGTATCATTGGTATCATAAAAGGAGAATTTGAGAAAACCCTAATAGAATCACCATATCCCTTAGAGCCCCGATTACTGGTGGGGGTCCACCTAAGCTATGGGTTGAAGGCTGGGGTGAGCGTGAAACCGCGTCCACCAAACTCTGAACTAGGACCGCGATTCTGAAACCCAAAGCTCTGCAGTCATAAAGATTGATCTCTAAACTCCTGCTCAACATCATGTGCGGTGTTGAGGAAAAGAATAAGGAGCAGCCCCCAAACCCTCCAAAACCACTATACCATGCTTTGTTCTTTACATATTATACCCCTGCCAAATTCCTTTAGTGGCTGTTGGCGGATGCGGACAAATTTTAAGTTTAGCTGCGTTCCTTAGTCAGAGGGGCGGTCTAAGGAGGAGCGCCCAAAGGCATCTAGGGGAGTTCCCAGGGACTTCTGAAGTGTTCTACGTCCTGGGTTGCATGACACGATCTCCAGGAAGAGCCTCCAAGCACCTCACCTACTCACGCTGCGTTTTATGACAAACCCTACTCCAGGGATGCTCAGAACGGGTTGCCGTTTGTTATTGGGGAGGATTGGCGGTGACCGAGTCGGGGCTTAGGACAAGCAGCAGACCGCAAAACTGAGGCCCGGGAACCAGAACAGCTGTGATCAGGTTCATGAGCGAGATTGACACGATGGCACCGAGAGGTAAAAAGTACCTTGGCGTCACTGGGTTCATTGATCCTCAAGAGGCCTTGCCCTTTCAGTTGATTCTATTGGAGCATGTTCAAGGATCAGCCTTCGGACGTTCAGTACTGTAAACACGCCCCTGCTCACTCAGAACTTTCAGCTGTCAAAGCTCAAGATGTCTTGGGCTTGGGGTAGGCTTTCAGCCGTGCGGCTGTTCGGATCCGTGGGGATTCGAGCCGTCAACACTGTCATGCTGAGGCATTGTGGTTACATGGCATGGCTAAAATCGGTTTAAATCAATATCTAGCCACATACCTCCACACCCAACCATGCCATACCATGCCCCTCACCCAAACATGGTGGACCGAAAGTTGGTTTGTACACCTCATTGTCGTGACATGTTCCTCACTGAGAGAGAGGGAGGTTTTACATGCCCGTGCGTCCTGCTTTCTGAGGAGGTGCAAACATAGAAAAGGCTGCTCGGCAATGAGGGGAGCGTAGACGGCAGCGATGGAGTCCATCGTCACGAAACGCGAAAGCGTCATCATTGCCATGCCGAGCCTCAGCTCATTCAAGGCTCATGGGCTGCAACTTACTGGTGGTTAGTAGGGAATAAGGGAATACATAATCCCGATATCATTCCTATGTAATGTGTTTCTCTGCCCTACAAACGACCAGTAACGTAAAGGGATTCTGTGAGTGCAGACGGGGCTTTGTGAAGGGCATGGCATGCTGTCGAGTACAGGGACATTGAGGTTTTGGGGGTGTGTTAGGATCAGGAATGGTCTAGGTCTACGGGTTCGGGGTTGGGGTTTAGGATTGCATCTGTCGCTTCCGGTCTCAAATTTGGGATATTGGGAAATAAAGTCTTGAGACAGGGGTCGAAGTGCGTAGGGCTTCGGCCTGTCCAAAGATTTGTTTGGGAGGCCGAAATCTTCAGGGCACCTTGCCCCGCCGGCCAGCAGACCCGCAGTTTAGGAGTGATTCCCTGATACCCTGTAATCTGCTAAATGCTTTGTGGTATGCAGGCCAGACTCTTCGAAGCCCAAAGCCCTCGATAGAACTTCAGACTGGGCACGGCCTTCTAAGAATTCCGAGTTTAGGCTTTAGGTTCCAAGTGGATGGCGCCATGGGCGGACATGCTCTGGCGGCTTAATGTTGCCTCTGGAAACCCGGAGGAGAAGCTGGGGCCCACAACGAGAGCGCAAGCTGTTTGCTTATGAGAAGCTACTCTGATCATAAGGGGGCTTTGAAGAAACATCCTTTCAAGGGGTCCTCCTCCTCCTCCGACTCCTACTGCTGCTACTGCTACTACTTCTAAGCTAATAAAAAGGAAATGGCTTGAAATTGGGACTGGCATACTATCCGGCCCCCCCCCCCCCTCGGGCCCCCCACGCATACTCAATCCACAAGGGCCCGATGTAACCCTGATTTAGCGCCTGTTCTTGGTGGGGAAGCAAAGGAGGGCCGTCCAACCCTATCGGCCGAGGGCTTGAAACTTAGCAATGTTCAGGGCCTCGTGTTGTTTGAAGCAGGGACACCCAAAAGAAGCCCCACAAACACTGCTGTCCTTTGGTGTTGGTTTGGGCAGGTAAGGGTTTTACATATTGGTTTTGGAGCTCTATGGTTTTGGCTTCTATGGAAGAACTGCAGACTGGAGTGTGTCTACACTCAGAACACTTTTTAGATGCAGAATACTAAGTTTGCGGCCAAGACCCGAATAAAGGCATCCCAAAATTTGCAATTGCACGGAACAGCCAGATGGGATGCCCCCAGACGGCACAGCCCGGATAGAAGCCCCACATACACAGCAGCCCTTTCCCCGCAGAATAGTTCACGAAGGCCAGCCCCAAGTGCTTCAGTGTCTGAACCATCTCAGATGCCTCTAAGATATAAGCACCCTGTGACCAGCCAAATTCCCGAAACGAAGCCAACATATCGATCCCATGGCAGTATGGGCATGCTAGGATACTACACTTGGCAGAAACCCCCGGCCGAATATTCCAGATTTCTGAGGGTCAGGGTAAGCCCATATGGTAGTTTCCCAAAATCAAGGTACCCCAATATAGACCCCAATATACAATATACTATAGTCCTTATTATAAGGACCCCCAAAAAGGTACCCCTAATTTTGGGAAATTCCATATACCAAACAATGCCGGGAGGCGAGCTAAAGTTCTCAACGATGATGGCATTCGTCCTTGGATGCTCTACTTCCTACTAGGGTTTCGTAGGGAAGAAGGGACTGTATTTCATGGGTAATATGTAGGGATCGCATTCCATCATTCCCTACTAACCACCAGTAAGACTTTCAACCCCTAGCGAAAGATGGGCTTCTTAGTACTGCTGAGCAACGAGGAAAGCAGGAAAGGCGAGTTCTACAGGCCCAACAAAAGGGTAGCTAAACATTCTGATAGTAGCTAGGTAACCCTAAGAACACCTAGGCAATTTGGAAGTTCAAGAGCCTAAGCAGGGGTCTTTGGGCCGAGTACGAGAATGAAGCCCCCACGTGTTACCCGGAACTGCAGGAAAGCTTTGATTTGAAACCCTTCTTAGCCCACAGCTTCCCGGTACTCCCTTCCCTCCAATAATTCACCCATCCCACCCAAAACAATGAATCTAGAGAGCTCTACTTAGTGGGAACATGTGTGATTGATTTGTGGATGGTTGGGGGTATTGTTAGCACCGAGCCCTACGCCCCAAATAACACAGTAGTTTGCATGTGCTCTTCCATTCGCCCATCATACCCCTAAACTATCCCTCTTTTGGGTGCCACCATATCGAGTAAGGGGATGAGCCGCCATCTGAATCCTGGCCTGCATTGTAAAGTTATAATATATTCCTCAAAGGTCCCCCTAACCGCCTTATGCATCCCCTGTGTTTGTCCCCCCAACCTCAGTTTAGTCCGTCGCTCATGTCAAGCGGTGAGCACTTGAAGATCTTTCCCCTCAGACTGGCAGGGCAAAGCATCTATATCTATGATGTCACACCAAGCCCTCAGCCCTAAACCCCTAAATCCACTAAACCCCCGAAACTCTAAGCCCTGTCTGACCAGCATCGTAGATTCCATTCT
Organism: Symbiodinium pilosum; assembly: GCA_905231905.1. Taxonomy (NCBI): domain Eukaryota; class Dinophyceae; order Suessiales; family Symbiodiniaceae; genus Symbiodinium; species Symbiodinium pilosum. Next base: position 9,161 of record CAJNIZ010003134.1, on the reverse strand, counting down.
CTTTTCCACCCCACCCCTATACCCCTAGACATCCAAAGCCTTCAATCACATCCAGGGGTCTTTGGAATGGACTGGAGGTACGTATTGTTGGCAATCACGTCGAGGCCTGGCAGGGGCCTAAGCACCTAGTTTGGGGGTTTCGTGGCAACTTAATACATATACTTGAAACCCCCATAAGCCAGACCATAACCCCCGTTATCCCCGTGACCGAACCTAATGTTGACTTCACAATATTCTTGGAAAGATGTCGTTTAGGGACAAGGGTCTTAATCAGATGTTAACTGAGTCTAGATTGATTTTCAAGCCTGCATTAGTCCGTGGCTCCCCTAGATGGAGATGGATCAATCGAGAGGAGGGATTCATTAAGGCGAAGCCAATATTACCCACTAAGCCCCCTTGACCTGATTTTGTGGGGTTTAGCCTTAGCTATCAAATAGTCACAGGGAGTAGCGACAGCTTGTCAGTTGATTTCCGGGGGACTTTACGTGTTGTTGGACTGGCACTAGGAGATTTCTGATATAAATATCCGTGGGGAAAAAAACGAGATGTAAAGCTCGCATAAGCTCCATTCCAAAACAGGATACTTCGAGTAGGGTTTACGCGCAGGGTGCCTTTGGCAACATGGGAGCTTCTCAAAATCCTGCACTTAACCCACGGTCATCCACTCAAAATCCCCAAGCCCTGCACCCTAAATCCTAAAATCCTAAAACCCCCTTAACCTTTGTTTAAGCAGCTTCCACCTACCCATCTGTTTGAAGCTCTCCTGTTAACAGCACATCCTGCTCTGATGGTTGCGCTTTCTCAACAATGCGAATACTTTTGGCAGCCTTTTAGGGTATACATTGGGTCCTGCCCCCACCCATTAACAGTTTATAACAAGGGGCAAATTCAGGGGAGGGGGCAGTATCCGAGCGGCATATCGTAGCTTGTCATAACTGTGGTCCCTTTTCGGTGTAATTTGGCTTGAAAAAGTAAGGTACCCCTTGAATTTAAGGGACTTGAATTTTGATAACCCCTCATAATCCCTCGTTTTAGGAACAGGTCTCGTTTGATCAGTGCAACGGGAACTCTTGGAAAACATTCTGGATAGTTTCAAGCTCTGTCTGGGTTTGCGCTGCATCTGTGCAAAGCTAGGTGGGCATATCGTAAACACTGGCGCTATCTACAACCATAAATCATGTTCAACATGCTTTTCATCATAAGAATTGCACTGTTGCTGCTACAGGTTGAAGTCGGCTACAGGATTTTAACACTTGGATAGAAATATAACCCCTATATAACCCGATAATCCCTGTAGCTTCCATTTTCTTTTCCATTATCCCTATCAAGCCCAAAACCAAGAGCTTCCGCCAACTCAGACTCACAGGTCGCGAGCGGGCTTCGCAGTTCAGTTTCATGTCTAATGTAAACCCCTAATTAAAAAACCCCCTCCCCTTAATGGAAATCATAATAGGGATCCTAATATTAAGGCCCTTAAAAGGAGGGGGTTTATCAATCCTGGGTCTACATTAGGGTTCCCTTGAGGGTTTAGAGTTTAGGAAGTCTGGGGCATTGGGGGCTTGCTACGGCCTGAAAAAGTCTGAATACCTCAGCTCCAAACCTTGCCTAGTACACCAAAGACGTAGATGACCAGCGAAAGCAGCGCGAAGGTGGAAGCCATAGTCTCACCTTAACTGATTCCTCAAAGCAGAGGTGCTCTTGAAAATCCTAGGGACATGTCTTAGCAAGCCCACAATGCTCAAGGCGTCCTCAACCCTAAACCCTCAAGGGAACCCTAATGTAGACCCATGATTAATAAACCAAATCCTTTTAAGGGCTTTAATGTTAGGATCCCTATATCAAGGGGAATAGAATTTGAAGGGGTCTACTTTTGCATCTTCAGAAAACAGAAGCTGGCAACTCATCTGCCGGGATCCCAAGACCCTGAGACCTTGACTGAAAGGCCCGGAACCCCCCAATCCAACCTTCAATTGACAACACACTCGACAGGAGCCTCTTTCAAAGAGGGGAGTCATCTTTCTCCACCAGCTACGAGGATCATTCTCACCCTTACCGTCGGAATTTTACACTCTGAAGCTCCCAAGCCCTTTCTCAGCACTTGGCCAAAGCCCTCCCATTCGACTCCAAGGTGTGCGCAAAACGCTGCCAAGACGCCGCAAGTGACGAGGCCGTAAACTAGTCGCCAAATGGATCGAATCTGCTTGATCATGCGGAAGGTCCTCTTCTAGCTTGCTCAATGTGAGCCATAGTCTAAACTCCTAGCATCCCCCTTCATAAGCCCTGTAAAGGCGTAAGGAGTTTAGACTATAGCTCAGGTGGATTTGGATGCTTTACAGCACACCACCAGCTTCCTGTGCGCTAGGCCAGGCTCACCCCCCCCCCTACACACTACCAGAGGCAGCGCAGAAACGTGGAGGACGGGCTGATCGCAGAAGCAAGGCAGCGCACTGAGGTACATAGAGGGCCCCTGACATAATTTGAGGCTCTGCAAGCAACACGGTAATAGTAATACTATGTACTAATGACCCACTTATTATTACTGTTGATATCGTTATGAGAACTACAAGGTCCCTCAAGCCAAAAAAAGTGCTTCCTTGCCAAAAAGCAAGACCCTTAGCCTCAGCGGAAAGCCCTGCCAACAATCTCGAACTCTAGGGATTACTTGGGATTATATAAGGGCTATATCGAATAATGGAGAACGCAGTGGAAAAGAAATGGTCGAAACCCATGGCAGAAAGCTTCGGCAGTATTCTACGGAGTTATAAGTTATAACCATCAGAAAGCTCTGCAAGATCAAAGTTAGCTAAAACCCTAAACCCTAAACCGCAGCCCCATGTACGGTCCCAGGTTTTCATGGACCGGATCCTTAAAGCCTAAACACTAAACTTAATTCCTAGGCTCCATAATCACTGCTGATATCACCCAGGCCAAACACACGTCCGTGGCTATGAACTCTGCGCTGTGCTCTGTAACCCCAACATTCTACACTATGAGCCGTAGGCTTTAGGGTTTAGGGGCTTTGGAACTATAATCCTTGTTCTTTGGACGCCCAAAAAAAGACGACCCCTCATTTTTGGAACATCCCAGGCAAGTCCTCACGAGACGAACGAGCCGCAGCAGTCGCAGGATCATGATCTGTTCAGCAGATGCACCAGTCATCCAATATATTACCTGGTCAGCGGAGTTTGGGCTCTGTTGGGAAAAATGCTTTAGGGTTTAGGGCTTAGGGTACTTCAGATAGGTCATCAAATATGACCTGGTTTGACCTCAGGTTCAGGGCTTCATCATTTTTCGAAAGCAAGTCACTCTCTCGCGCAGGAACGCAATCCAAAGTGATTCTTCACACTAGAGACGCAGAACACATATGGGAAGTTTCCAACTAGTTCCGCTAGAGGCATATCCTACAGTACAGGTTACACATCCCTAAACTCTAAACCCTAACCCCCCCCCCACCCCCCGCATAAGTTGTTCCACCGAACCTATGCTCAAGCCTGCAGCCCGCAGCCAGTCAATTTCACTCCGGGTGAATGTCTTCGGGTTTGGGGTCTGGGTGTTATCAAAATCCGGGTTTCGGGTTTTAGAGTTTAGGGTTTAGCTTTTTTTGGGCGTCACCATGCTCAGAACGTGAGTACTTTGGGGTACACAAGGTTCTCTGCAGACGACTGACATGACAATGAGGGTAATTCCAAGAAATTGGGTTTCCATGATTGTCGAACGGTAATAACCCCCCACTAGCTAAAACTACGGCAATTCCTCTCAACATGGTACGACTGCATATGAAAGGCAATATGTACTATTAGGCCCTTTCGGAGGGTTTTTTTATGTGGGGAGCAGATTGGTGTCCGACCGTCTCGTGCCTGCTCGGTGCAGGCGCTCATGACCAAGATTGCGTCGAACAGAAACCTGAGGGCCAGGACATCGTTTAGGGTTTAGGGCTGCTTCTTGGAATTAAGGTCCCACATAGGACCCCTGTACTAGTTACTAATTACTACAGGGTATTCTGTTCCATCATAGGAAGAAACAACCGCAAGCTCTAGCCCTAACTCCTTAACCCTCATCCAATGGGGCTTTTGGTGGTCGCACCATGTAACATTACATTCTTCCAAAAATACTATGACCAGAAGGAGAATATCTTACTCTGTATCGGTGCGACGCTGGTCCATTTCAATCCCTGGTTATCTGCTGTTTAGGGAGTTCCGTGACTTGGGGGGACCCAATGTAGACCCCAATATGCTGTAGTCCTCTTCATGAGGACACCGAAAAAAGAAACGAACTGAAAGTCCCACTTTGGCCCAGGAACCAGCCGTCCCTCAGTGCGGACCAACGCATCGCAACTGAGCGGATGGAAATCTCCACCTGGATGTGGGTCTGAGGTTTAGGGTTTAAAGATTCATGGGTTTAACATGCGGTATCATGCTATAGCTTACCACAATATGGCGACCCCAATATGTGCCCCCAGCTTCTAATGACCCTTACTAGTAAGACACCAAAAAGGCACCCCGAATTTTGGGAAACCCTAAACCCTATAATCTCTAAACCCTGAACCCTATACAGTCCTACAATATCCCTATAAAACCTCCATATGACCCCTAGAAACCGCCCTCGTAGGCCTTAAGATCTGGGCTTCGGGGTTTCAAGGTTGGGGCGGAAGCTTTGGGTTTCGAGGGGTTTTCAGGTTAAGGGTGTAGGGTGTGAGTTGTACGGGTTTTACAGGTGGTTCCTTCCCACCTTACTCCACCAGCTAGGCCAGGGCTCTGCGATTAGGGCACAAGTGATTCTAGGGTTTTGGTTCCGGAGTGGTTCCTCAACAAAATCAAGTGGAACATAGCTTTTCAGTCAAATACGGAAGCGCTGCTACGCAACGCAATGATTCTACGCCTTAAAAAGGTTGCCTCTTTGCAGATACACTGTGCGCCAGTCCTGAACGAACCTGAATACTTGGAATGCGGTGAGGGGTATGTTCTTTCTAGCAACATAATCATAATGTTGGCAAATATCCTTATGAGCCCCCTACTCCATTGCGTTCTCCATGTTCTTCCGTTTGATTCTCCCTTACAACCAACCCTGTATACTGTATACCCCTATAGAACCCGTGTCAAGCACCCCTACTTTCCCAACACATCAGGCTTCTGCACAACTCGTCCCATCCCAGCCCGAAGCGCGCAAGGTGGGCCTATCTCTTGCCCTGAGGATCCACATGAACCATAATCTAAACTCCGTAAAGGGAGCTTATATAAGGGATTATTCAAGGGGACTACCATAGAGGTTATTTAGGAGGATACTAGGCGTTTAGACTACGGCTCAGGATAGCCCAAAGTGGGCTGTAGATTTTAAGGCCGCAAGTAGACGTTGCTTTTTCACTTTAAGATCCAGAGTCGGTACTAGTCACAGACTTTGAGCCACAGGGTCGGTGTCGAGGTGCTAAGAAAGAGATAGCCTTTCTTGGCAGAAATGGGGAGAGCTCCTCTCAGAGAATCTGCTGCAAAATCAACAAATTATTTGCCGTAGAGCTTACAGCGGATTATCCTGAATTCCCTAGCACTTCTCTTCTGGGTTATGAGAGCCAAGAGTAGAACCTACTCTAGATTCTACTGTGGATTTTGGCCTGTAGAAAAATGGAGGAGCTGCCAAGTTCCCCTTCAGATTCAGCTTTGAAGCTTTGCCCGTGAATCACTATACACTCTACATATCAAATGCTTGAGGCGTGGGTTCGCCAACTACGCCCCCTTAGACTACCCCCCGTGATTAATCTTAGTTCGGCTTAATTTAATTATCCCAAATATCCTCAAGTAAGCGAGGGAAGCTGAGGGGTTATAGGGGAGGGGGTAGTAAGGGAACCCAGGATAACCCTGGGAAGCCTTCGGAAAATCCTAGGGAACATTAAGGCCTGTCGGGGATTACTAGGTACCTACCCCCTTCAAGCAAACCCATATAACTACTGTATTTTGGGGGAGGTTGGGGTCTCTTGCAGCCTAGACTTGGACCTGAGACCTTCCAAACCTACAGAACTTTAAACAATGTTATGGGTATATAGCCTCCTCCCCTAAAAAAACCACAAACCCCTTGCAGCCCTTAATACTAAACGTTCCCACCGTGGTATGCTGTAATACACTGGGAAAATCAATTTTTTCTGTGTAGAGACTTACTAGGGTTTCCCTACCACAGTAAGTGCGATCTGTCTGCAGTGTAGATGAGGAGGAAGACGACTTCCGCACCTTGTGCCCAGCTGATGGACTCTCCTGCAGGGCTTAGGCTGGGCTGCTGTTCAAGAACTTTATTTGAGTTGCCATATCTTGAGTATTAATGAAATAATAGTGTTATTCTTTTCTATGGCAATGTGAAAAAACTTTAACAACAACCCAGTAGGGTCTAGGGTTTAGGGTTGCGCCCCTAGGTTTTCAAGATTCTTTTTGAGGAACCCTGGGCGGACTACGCTGGTTCATACAAGAACTATATTGGGGTCATATCTGCTTGGACCTTTGAAACCCTCGATTGGCTTTCAGAGGACTCGAAATGGCGACTTCCAGCGTTTGGATCTTCTTCTGAGATGCTTTACTAGCGGGGAAACTCTTCGTGCCGCATACAGCCTTTCCACATGAATCTTATATGAGCTAGCGTCGAAACTCCTAGTATCCCCCTTGATAGCCCTGGAAATACTCCCCTATGTGGTCCCTTACACAAGCCCTTTAAGGAGTTTAGACTCTACCTCACATGGTAAGTCTCCCGCAGATGCGGTGCATGCCGCTGGAGCAGGGTGGAGAGCTATCTCAATCAAAATTAAATTGTCCTCGGCCAGAAGACCGTGTCAATAACGGGATTGAAGCAAAATACCGGGAAATACCGGGAACCTTACAAAAGTGAAAGCCCCCAACAAGCAAAAGAGCAGCGAACCGGTGAACTGCGCCAAGTAGAGATCCCAAGTCCGACGCCCTGACTTCCTTTAACTTGAAACCCTGAGCCTTAAGCCCCCTGAACCCCAAAAAGTGGCCCTAGCTTTCCTAACCCGCACCGGAACCATCCCCAGCCGCAAGTACAGCATTAAACAAAATCAAATAACTCAACAAAATTTGCTTGGGACTGTGGTGGAGTCAGCGCCAGGACCGCTGGGAGGATTAAAACAAGTAGATCGCCTGACCCGTTCCAAGAAGAAATCAGCCCGAAAGCAGTAGAGGATACCAAATAACAGGGTTCCGATTACTTTGTATTGTAGCTTCTTTCAAATGGTAACCGCCTGCGTAGTCTAGGATGCTGCTTATACAGAAATCCCTCCCAGCCGTTCATATTAAAACAGATTTGCAGCGTCAACCTTTTGACTAAACCCTCATCCCTGAAACCTATGTATCCTATGCCAGTGGTTAAGATTTTGATCGACGGTATGACTTTTCCAGCCCCATTTGTCCTTCCATCCCAAGTTGAGACTCAACGCCTGCAGATTTGCCGGGCTTCAGAGCACAAGTAGCAGTAGGGGGTTGGGGTTTAGGGCACTGGCACTAGTACTACTGGTAATAGCAATAGCAGCAGCAGTAGTGGTCGTAATTGTACTTGTTGATGTTGCTGCCTCAATAACAGCAAAAGTAATCATCATAGAAGCCGTAGTACCAGTGATAATGATAATCCGAGTTTGGGATTTAGGATTGAGGGTACCCAGCTTAGGCAGGCTTAGAGCGGAAGGTGTAGGATTCAGGTAATGTCCGCTTCGTTAGGTCGAAAACTAGGGGTTAAAGTTAGCGGGAAAAGCTGGACCCCTCCAAGGAAGCGTAGGATTGGTGAAGGTGTAGGCATAGGGTTTTGGGTCTAGGGGACACAGTTTAAGGCTTCCAGGCGAGGGGCCTGTTTGGGGCATTTGCCCACCTTCTAGGGAAGATGGTATTGATTGCAAGACGGTTCTTTGAGCGGATACTGTGCATGTTTTGGGGCCCAAACAGGGTCCCCTTTAAAAAAGTATCTCAGGTGGGCCAGCAATGGGAGCGATGTACTCCTCAGAGTACTTGTTGCAAGAAAGCCTGATGCCGTCTGGAGCTGCCTACAGCCGTGACAACGCAAGCACAACTGCAACCCCAGAGTCGTGACAGTGAAGTCCAGAGATTGGCACCTGAACGTAAAGCCCGACAACGTGAAGCCTTCAAAGACCGAAGCCAATTCTGTCGTAAGATCGAAGCCACAACCCAAACTCTTGCCGGTTTTCAAAACTCCGGCCTATCAACGCCTCGGCTGGGCAGCACAACAAGTCATGCCGATGATGGGTTGGGATTGTGGCCGTTTGACGAGTTCTTTTTGAGCAGATGCTGCCACCCCCTTCAGGGGTTTCGGGCTTGAGGTATAGGCCCCGATTCTGCAAACCATGCCCAAAAACAAATGCCCACCCCACTAACAATGACTGTTCCCGATGAAAGACCAGTATAGTATCTATGTGTCTGTATAGAGTATGTATATATGTATACTGGAGAGATGCTACTGTGCGGTAGGTGCGGGGGGCGGGGGGTGGAATTATCAAGGGGAGGCAATCACAAATTTGAGGGCTTCCTGAGTTTCATGATCAAGCGAAGTAATAGCTACCTTCAGACACAAAATTTGCATGAAACAACGCGCGCATCTGCCCCCGACTCCTTCACCCCACACGCAAATGAGCTTCAAACGGTCCCTGCTTTATCCCTAGCCCCTTGTAGTGCCAATCTTTCCCTATGGTTTCCTACGGTACCCAATTTCAGGAAATCCGAATTGTCTCCAAAGTGGCTGAGTTCAGGACTATCACGAGCGAGATGGCGCATTCGAACCTTGTCACACATTGGGCCCTTCTGAAAGGATTGGAGTCTTGATGGGCCCCTTTGGAGCGTTCATGTGCAGTGGGGAAGGGCAACTCGTAGGCACATATATGGGTGGTTCTCAAAATTA